>QFDX01001690.1:0-11807 GCA_003315875.1 Lactifluus piperatus
ACCCGTACCCAAACATACCCGTGACCAGATTGTCACGGTGTCACCCGTACCCGTGTCATACCTTACTGCCAGATTTCCAAAGAGGTGAGCAGGATGGCTGGGCCAAAGGAAGCGAAGGACAAAGGCAAGTCCCGAGCCACCTCCCAACCAAACAAGCCGGCGCCCTCACAGCCCCCTGCACCCCCTGACACCACACCCCCTCGCCTTCATGCCTCTATTCTCCCCCCATCTGTGACATGGAGGCCCCCCCCTTTAGGTGCTCTGGAAGTGATAATTGGAGTTGCCGAAAGGTACACTGAAGCTGGAGTCCAATGTGAATACCTGGCAGTGGCAAGTCCTTCCAAACGACGATCAAAGTGGCTTGCCACTGTTAGTAAGATCAACGTGAGAAAAGGAGTGATGGATTCAGTTTGAGGTGGACAGTAGGCCATAGTTGTACTGCTGTCCTGATGCAGCCACATGTATCTTGTCTTACAAAGCCTGTGAATGTAGTTCAAAAATTGATTCAAAAAAAAAAAAAAAAAGCACTGGACATGGACTTTGAGTACTTAAATAGTCTTAAAGTTCTTTGACACCTGTAGACTTAGATGTCCTTGAATTTGGCTTAGCATGACCCTAACTTTAAGTGCCTTAAGGATGTGGTGAGGTGATTCTAAGTCAAAAATTCCTAAGGCAAAATTAAGCTATGTTGAGTTGTTGAGTACCCTAGACCTGCCTTTAAACCATTTAAAGTACATCAAGACCAAATTAAGAAGTGTGATGTTTTTCTGATACAGTCTGGTCTTTGACTTCAATTGATAACTTCTCACCTCCTAAACTACCCCATTGCAACTCAAAGATCAGTGATCAGTGGAAGAACTCCTTTTTCTACTTCTCACCCTCACTCCAGCCAAACAAGCCACTCACATCTCACATTGGTGTACATCAACACCTTTGGTCCTACTGATCACTGTGGTGAGTGCCATAACCCTGAAAAGGCACTAAGGGTGAGTCCACATTAGGGAAGAACCCACTTAGATAGCAGCTGTCCAGATTGCAACACAAGTCTTGTAGCTGGGCTACATACTTGATGACCTAGTTGGTCAATGGTTAACACCAAACCATAACAGTCTGTGCCAAAGTCTTAAGGGCACCATGGAAGGATAATCCTCCTTTGTATACCTGAACAAAGAAAGTCAGTGTGCACAACCATCAGCAAGAGATTTAAATTGATAACATACCAAGATTCATTTGCATGTCATCTTTGTATTTGTGAAGGTAGCCTGGTAGCATGCATTGACTTAGACATAATCTAGTAGCATGAAAATAAACCATACCTTTTCAATTTTCTTGCCCTCCTCTCAGAAATCTTCAAACACTTCAGTGACACATCTCTTAGCCTCCTCTAGCCCAAGCTCATAACTAGAAAAGGCATTAATAGTGGCAATGTAAAGACAAACAAAGTTCTTTGCCCTCTCAAGTGTGTCTTGGATGACTGGTGGATAAAAGTGGAGCTGCATCAGTCTAGCATCTTGCTTAGCCTGAGAATGCCATTTCACTTGTGGTTTTTCATTCCCAGCCAAAGGATCCAGGGTAGGTCATCCCAAGTTCCCTACCTCACATATGACTTCCAATGCCTGTGGGTGAGACAGACAAGGGGTGCCATTCCTGTGGTGGTGGTTTTCAAGAATGCTAAATGAACCATCTCTGGCACAACCAGCCTAGAAAGGAAGGTATTAGAGATGCTCTATAAAAGTAAAGATGAAATCACCTTTTTATTGGCACAGTCTGAAAAGAAAATCATAAGATTAGCTAGGAGGGTTATTTAAGACAAGAGAATGGCACATTTCTTTCTTTGATAAGCTTGAATGATATTAGTAGACACTTGAATCAAGTCAGAATGGGTCAAGTAATAACAATACAAAAGGATCCATACCTCTTTGAGTTTTATCATCATTGCATTTGTCATCATTGCTGTCATTGTGCTCATTGTTGTTGTCACCATCTTGTTCATTGTCATCTTGTTTGTTGTCATTGTCATCATCATCATCATCCTTGTTATCATCATCTTCTTCATTGTTGTCTTCTTCATTGTCATCTATGATATGTTATCAAAGTTATCAATACACATATCTCATAGAGACCATTGTACTCACCATCACTGGAGTCCTCATCTGCATCTACCAGTGACACAGGAACATTGGGTGCCCTTTGCACATTGGTTTGAGATTGGCCAACTGCATAATTTTCCTGTGGTGCAAAAAGGAAGATTATAAATGAGGAGATTGCCCACTAACGGTGCTAGAAATGTCACACTGAGAACTTGGCCTGAATCCAAAGCAGGAATTGGTGAGCCTGGGCTCCATCTGTGGGTATACCTATCATATGCTGTCACATAATTAAGTACAAACACATAAAGATCTTTGATAAGTGTTACCTTGTTTCCTTAGCCATTTTCCCTTTAACAATGGCCTCTTTTACAGTGTTGACTGCTGTCTACAGCCTGAGTATGTACAGTAACATGGTTGGCAGGCTTCTTCTTTCTCTATATATTACTGTCAGCTTTTCCATATCACTGGTTGGAGATTGACTTACCACAGAGTTTGTGGGGACATTATTGGGTGCAGCCATCTTCTTGTCTAGATCTATGCTATCTCTATCTATTTCTGTATCACCACAGTCCAAGTTCTAAGAGCCACCAATGTCAGAAACAACTTCTAACATCTTGATGTCTTAGATGGCCTTAACATCAGCAAGTGTCTTAATAGTGTTCCAATCTTCATCTTCATCTACCATCTCTTGGGTAATCTCCATTTTGGCTAGAATCTCAATATCTTTCTGTGCAAGAGCATCTAAATCCTGTTTCAAATCTACCTTCTACTTCTTCTCATCTATAACCTGAGTAGAGGCATGTCATGTATTCTTTTTATTAGGGGCACCAGGGTCAAGAACATGCTTGCTTTATATAGAAAGGGGTAATTGAGAAGGTATTATTTTGTTGCCATGCTTACCTAATGGCAGCAATGACATGGCACTCTTGTCATTACCATTGACCTTGAATTTCTTTGTAATAGGCTACATCAGGAAAACGTCAATGGTCTTAATTTTTCTTAATTTGTCTTAATTTCCAGCTAAGACACATTTAAGAAGAGGTACCTGTCTGATCCATCTTAACAAAATAGGGCCTTAAATATCTCTTGAATCTATCTTAATTAACTTGATCTTGACTTTGCCACTAGTGTGTCAGCAGCTCCTGCTGAGCCATTAGCTGAGCCAATTCCTAGCCAAGCCTGTCCCTGGCCTATTTCTTTTGAGCTGAGTAGCCAGGAAAGGCAGCCAGTTAGTCAATGGCTCCACCAGCTTGCTGGCTCACATGTGGCTCAACCATTTGACCTCTCATGTGCATTTATATGACACTGCACACTCCAATAATGGTTATACCCACCATCCCATGGGTTTTTACATAATTATTTACAGTATCTAAGTAAATATAGGCACTTGTACTAGAAAAAAGAAAAGAAACCCTAAAAACAAATTTGTACTGCTGCTGCTGCCATGCCCATTATCCTTGCGCCACTGGTGCTCCCATCCTCATGTGGCTGGTGATGCCACAGCCCTTGTCCTCATGCTGTTGGTGCTCCCATCCTGGTGCTGGTGCTGGTGCTGCCCTGCCCATTCTCCTCATGCAGCTGGTGATGCTACAGCCCTCGTCCTCACACTGCTGGTGATGACATGGCCCTTGTCCTCATGCTGCTGGTGCTCCTGTCCTTGTGCTGGTGGTGCCTTGCCTGTTGTTCTTGCACTGCTGGTGATGCTGTGGCCCTTGTCCTTGCACTGCCAGTGCTCCCATCCTCATGCTGATACTGCCCTGCCCTGTTGTCCTCGTGCTGCTGGTGATGCCACAGCCTTTGTCTTCATGCCACTGGTGGCTCCCATCCTCATGCCACTGGTGATGCCATGGCCCTCATCCTCATGCTGCTGCTGGCATTGTCCTGGCGCTGCTAGTGCTGCCACAGCTATTATCCTCATGCTGCTGTGGCCACTGTTGTCATCCTCATGGTTCTGTGTGTGTAGAGGTTAGTGATGAGGGGGATGGGTTAGAGATATCAAGTGCTTACTGCCCTGATACTTCCATCAAGTCTCTAAACCCCAAACATCCCACTCACATCCCATTTGGATGGGGAGGAGTGGGTGTGAGTAAAAAGTAACTGAAAAAGAAAATTGTTAGTAACATAATACTTGAAGAAAATGTACCGGGGAGCTGATTGAGGCCAGAGGGGGAAGGTGGTGGCAGGAGGTGGCAGTGTCAACCTTGTAACCTGTATGTGTATCTGAAAGAAGTTGAACTTAAGTGACACCAGAAGTCAACTGCACAAGTTGTCCAAACAGGGTCAAACACTCATTCCCATGGTTTTCTTTTTTTTTTTTTTTTACAAAGTCACAACTTCCTTTTCACAGGCACAGTGACTATTGACACCACCACTTTCCACCACCCCACATATGTTTTCTTTAGCTTGTTATACTGACATTTGTTTTAGTTATTTCTTATACACCCCTCCTCCCCATCCAAATGGGATGTGAGGGGATTGTTTGGGGTTAAGCGACCCCAAGGAAGTGGTGCTAGGACCACAGCTGTGGCAGCACTAGCACAAGGACAGGAGCACCAGCAGCACAAGGACAACAGGCAGGGCAGCACCAGTGCAAGGACAGGAGCACCAGTGGCACAAGGACAACAGGTAAGGCAGCACCAGCACAAGGACAGGAGTACCAGTGGTGTGAGGATGAGGGCCACATCATCACCAGTAGGGTTGCCCACAGGTTGGGGGTATACCCGTGGGTTTGGTATGAAGGGTAGGGAGGGTAAGGGTACGGTACTCATTTCCTTGTACCTGCCTCACTACCTTACCTGTATCCGTCATACCCGCGGGTTTGTGCCTGCATGAAGGTAGATTGAGCTGAAAGCCAGAAATTAATTCGCTTAGATTGTCACTTATCGTTTACAATGTAAATATATATTAGTTCTTGCACAAGGAACATGCATAAGCATGGATATGAAGTTATCACCTATCTGAGATTTTCGCTTATTCGCTTATCAATTATCGCTTAGCTTACAGCTGATTTGTGCGCGTTCCCTCTATCTCAGCTGGTGCATATGTCTAAGAGTTCGCCACACACAATGACATTTCCCAATACAAGTGCCTTAAAAACATCTTTGGTGTGCTCAGATGATAAATCAAAGCCTCATGGTGATTGGATCAGAGCATTTTTGTCTTCAATTATCCATGCGTTGATAAAGATCACTGATAACAGTGCCAATGCATCGCACCTCACTACTTATCAGCATATATCAGCGTATCACATCCTCATTGACCACAAGTTGGTTGTTGCATATGCCATTTTCTTTTCCATTGAAAGCTATATTTATTGCAGATAATATCCCCAGCAGCCTGTTCCTTTGTTGTTAGTTAGGATAAAAGACGAGACAACTTCTGAGAAATGCGATAAGTCCCCATACACTGCCCTAATACTTCAGCATCCCAAGGTCCACCAGGTCTAGTGACAATGGATTGATTCACTCCACACACTCCTCTATCAAAGTGACATCATCTCGTGTCAAGTGCAATGCCTCTCGTGGTGTTCAGAGGGTTGTAGACTTGCTCAAGCCATCAACTTGGAAGAAGGGTAAACAACCTTCCTCTTCTAGGCACGATTTGGACGCAAGCGTTGACAGCACAAAAGGTGAGTGACCAGATGATGCATTAATATTGTCTGATACTAACACGAGTACTTGTCGCAGGGAAATCCCAGTGCAATGTTGATACTGAGGAACTATCTAGTGACAGCGATGTTGAGGTGATTGAAGACACCCTGGAACAGAAGCTTGGTGAGAATTGATCTTTCTTCAATGATATGTGTCTGATATTTGTTTCAGTGGCCTCCAAGGCTCGCTGGACCTCTGCGATCTATGAGTTCTTTGACAACGATGTTAAGATCATGTCTGACAATGGGAGGAAGTACTACTTCTTTGCCTGCACTGCCATTCATTGCAAACTTCCTTCCTGTGGTGTTCATCATTACTTGGACTCAAAGGACATGACCTCTACCTCAAACCTGAGGACGCATGCTGAGCGGTGCTGGGGTAAGGACGTCGTTGAGGCTCAATTGGCAGGCACAAAAGTGGACAAGAAAGATGGCAGTATCTTTGCTGCATTTGCATCAGCTGGCCAGCACCCAATCACTGTGATGCACAGGACGCACACAAATGATGAAGTGCGGTATGTATTTTTCTTATCATTGTCAATCGGAAGCAATAGGAATGATCGCTTAATGCTTATCAGTGCAATCTGTGTTTGCTGGGTCACCAAAGCCAATCGATCTATCTGGATCATTGAAGATCGTTGGCTGCGAGAAATGGTGCTTGCAGGCCGGCCAAACATTGTCCTACCAAAGCGCACCGCTACACACCACGATCTTGAGATCGCGTTCAAGAAGGGCCAAAGAAAGCTCAAGCGACTTCTTAAAGTATGTCTTCTCTTCAGTTCATGTTAAGATCTGACCTTATATCACCTCCAGGCTTACCCAGGTCGCTTGAACTTTGCAATGGATGCCTGGACATTGCCAAATCATTGGGTGTTCCTTGCATGGACAGTGCAGATTGAACACGAAGGCACGCCACTTGTGTTCCTTCTCGATATTGTTGAAGTTCCCAAGGTGTGTATTCCCTTTATTTATTCATTATATGATCATCAATGCTAAAGGAAATACTAGTCTCAACAGGTGAAACCCTGGCAGTGCAGTTCAACGCGTTGTTGCTTTGATATGGAATTACAGACAAGGTAATTTAATTCACCCTTTATACCATTAATACATCTTAATACGCAATGATAGATTCTCTCATGGACCGGTGATAATGCATCATCCAATGACACACAAAATGTTGCACTCGCCCGCATGTCGTCCAATGGCTTCAGAGAGGAGAATCGCACTCGATGCCTCAACCACTCGCTTCAGCTTTCAGCCAAGAAAATTCTTCAACCCTTCACCACCAAGAAGCGTCATGAAACAGATGGCTTAGGCGATGAAGAGAGTGAGGAGGATGAAGACGATCAAGATGAGTACTTGCCAGATCTTCTGGAGACTGAGGGGGACATCGAGGAGGGGGGCAATATGGCTGAAATCGAGGACAGTTCAGATGATGGTGAGGGCAACAATGACAATGAAGGGGATGACAATGTGTTTGCGGACACAGATGAATGGTTTGATGAAGAGGGAGATGGGGACAATGAAACAGTACCTGCAGATGTGCAATTCAAGGCGCAAGAAGTACGCTTTGCCCTCACTAAGGTAAGTCATTGTTTCACTCTTGCCTTTTCAATAATCTTATCAGCCTTAGATCTGTACACTGTCATATGCAATCATTCACTCCACCACTAAGGTGCTCTCTGCATGGCGTCGATTGTGTGTGGAGGCCATGCTGCATCCGTGATTGATCCCTCGCGATGTCAAAACTCGGTGGAACTCAACCTATGATATGATGGTTTTGGCACAAGAGTATCGTACAGTGATTGACAATATAACTGGGAGTAGGGAGTACAAACTGCGGGAGTATGAGATGTCAGAGGATGAATGGTCAATCATCGGCCAACTGATTGCTGTTCTTAAGGTAAGTGGACTTGATCTAATGCAGGGCATATACTAACATCATCTTATTCAAGGTTTACAAAACTGCAACTGTTGTGTTCTCAAAGGATGCATCATTGATCACAAATGTCATCCCTGCAATGGAGAATATCATGGATCTTCTTGATGCAAGGACGATCAGCGATCAGGTCATTTGTAAGCCCATCAGGGCTGCGCTGTGTCTTGGGAAGGTGGTAATGGAGAAGTATTACAACAAGTATGGCAGATCTGATATTTATCACATTGCCATGAGTAAGTTCTCATTATCTGACTGCTGAGCAACATTCCTGAGACTGACATATATGTCAGGTTTACATCCTGGTCTCAAGTTTGAGCATTTCAAGCATTGGGAATATAGTACAGAGTGGATCAAGGAAATGGAGGACCTTCTTCGTTCCGAGTTCCTGGACTATTCCTACAAACTCAAGGCATCATTGGACAAGGCTCAGCCGATCGCATCGGGTGTAAACTTAAAGGTTCGTTACGTTCCATTTGTTGCATACTATACTTACTCATGGCTGGCTAGGAAAGCAAGAAGACAACAGACGATGAGTTTCTGATGTTTACTCAGATCTCAGTGAAGCAAGGTACTGAAAGCGTAACAAAGGAGCTCAACGATTATCTATTGGCAGGTTTGGAAGATGTTGAGGACCTGCTATGGTGGTGGTACAAGAACATCAGCAAACCCATATTTCGGGTCATAGATGTGAGGTAATTTCATAGTTCCCATAGTGTGTCATAGCTCGCTTAGCAACCCATAGCAACCCATAGCAACCCAGCGATTTCATAATTTCTCATAGCATGCTTAGCGAGCCATAATGCCTGGCCCATTTCATAGTTTATTATAGTGTCTCATAGCACTCATAGCTGCTGTCCCTCGAGCCTCGCAGTATATAATGAATAATGATTATTTATGTAAATAAGATACAGCCTATGCTACATGTCCATGGTGGTGGTGTCATTATCCCCCCTCTCGTTGTCATGGTTGTTGCCATTGCTGTCCCCATGGCTCTCGTGTCACTGCCGCTGTCCTCACAGTTCTTGCGTCGCTGCCACTGTCCTCACGGTTCTCGCGTCACTGCCGCTTTCCTCACAGTTCTCACGTTGCTGCCGTTGCTGTCCTTGTGGCTCTCGCGTTGCTGTCCTCGCTGTCCTTGTGGCCCTTGCATTGCTCTCCTTGTGGCCCTCACATCACTCACAGCCCTTGCAGCGCTCATGTCGCTGTCCTTGCGGCTCTCGCGTTGCTGTCCTCGCTGTCCTAGTGGCCCACGCATTGGTCTCCTTGTGGCCCTTGCATCGGTCTCCTTGTGGCCCTCACATCACTCGCGGCCCTTGCGGCGCTCATGTCGCTGTCCTTGTGGCTCTTGCGTTGCTGTCCTCGCTGTCCTCGCTGTCCTAGAGGCCCTCGGTCTCCTCATGGCCCTCGTGTCGGTCTCCTCGTGGCCCTCATGTCGGTCTCCTTGTGGCCCTCACATTGGTCTCCTCGTGGTCCTCGTGTCAGTCTCCTCATGGCCCTCGCGTCGGTCTCCTCATGGCCCTTGCGGCACTCACGTCGCTGTCCTTGCGGCTCTCGCGTTGCTGTCCTCGCTGTCCTTGTGGCCCTTGCGTCACTCTCCTCATTGCATCGCAGTCCTCGCAATCACCACATCGCAGCCCTCACAGTCATCATGTCATGTCCTCACAGTCCTCGCGTCGTGGTCCCACATCATTGAAAACATTCCCTTCATCGAGACGAGCAACTAAAACATGATCCTATCAAGGCATCAATTTGGGAAACAGTCTCACCTCCCCCATCTGCACCCTCATTTCCAAAGACCTCAGGTGAAAATGTGGCAAAGACCTCCTGTGTAGTGGCACCTCGCCTGGTGGTGGTGGTGGTCATGTCGGCGCTGGTGGCATCCCAGTCTTACCAAACTCGGAGCCCCTGTTGCACAGTGGCAAGCAATGGCTTGCCATCTGGTCCACAGGGGCTGCAAAGAGTGGTGGGATTACCCCCCTCTCACAAGAATGCGAGAGTGAGGGGGGAGGGGACCAGGCCAGTAGAGAAGGACCACTTCGCATCGAGAGCAACATGCAAGGGTGGCGGGCGGTGGGCGGGCAGGTGGTCGTGGGTGGTGGGCTTTCACTGGTGGTGGGCTTCTGCTGGTGGGGGGCTGTCCCAATGCTGCTCCATGATTCTGGTGTTGAAAGCTAGAATAGGTGGAGATGTGGTAGGGACATACCTGGCAGGCATCCCTATGCAGTCTCCTAGGCACAAATGTAAGCCCCGCATCTGTTTCAACAGGTAGGAGGGTCGGGGGTAAGAAGCGGATGATGAGGAGGAATCTCGGGTGTAAGCATCAGGAAAACGTCAATGGTCTTAATTTTTCTTAATTTGTCTTAATTTCCAGCTAAGACACATTTAAGAAGAGGCACCTGTCTGATCCGTCTTAACAAAAGAGGGCCTTAAATATCTCTTGAATCTGTCTTAATTGACTTGATCTTGACTCTGCCACTAGTGTGTCAGCAGCTCCTGCCAAGCCATTAGCCGAGCCGTTAGCCGAGCTGATTCCTAGCCGAGCCTGTCCCTGGCCTATTTCTTTCAAGCCAAGTAGCTGGGAAAGGCAGCTGGTTAGTCAATGGCTCCTACCAGCTTGCTGGCTCACATGTGGCTCAACCATTTGACCTCCAATAATGGTTATACCCGCCATCCCACAGGTTTTTACATAATCATTTACATTATCTAAGTAAATACAGGCACTCATACTAGAAAAAAGAAAAGAAACCCTAAAAACAAATTCGTACCGCTGCTGCTGCCGTGCCCATTATCCTCGCGCGGCTGGTGATGCCGCGGCCCTCGTCCTCGTGCCGTTGGTGCTCCCGTCCTCGCGCCGTTGGTGCTCCTGTCCTCACGCCGTTGGTGCTCCCGTCCTCGCGCCGGTGCTGCCCTGCCCGTTCTCCTCGTGCGGCTGGTGATGCCGCGGCCCTCGTCCTCGCACGGCTGGTGCTCCCGTCCTCGCGTGGCTGGTGCACTGGTGGTGCCTTGCCCATTCTCCTCGCACGGCTGGTGATGCCGCGGCCCTCGTCCTCGCGCCGCCGGTGCTCCTGTCCTCGCGCTGATGCTGCCCTGCCTGTTGTGCTTGCGTCGCTGGTGATGCCGCGGCCTTCGTCTTCGCGCCGCTGGTACTCCCGTCCTCGCGCTGGTGCTGCCCTACCTGTTGTCCTCGCGCCGCTGGTGAAGACGTGGCCCTCGTCCTCGCGCCGCTGGTGCTCCCGTCCTCGCGCTGGTGGTGCCTTGCCTGTTGTCCTCACGCCGCTGGTGATGCCGTGGCCTTCGTCTTCGCGCCGCTGGTACTCCCGTCCTCGTGCTGGTGCTGCCCTACCTGTTGTCCTTGCGCCGCTGGTGCTCCCGTCCTCGCGCTGGTGCTGCCCTACCTGTTGTCCTCGCGCTGCTGGTGATGCTGTGGCCATCGTCTTCGTGCTGCTGCTGGCGTTGTCCTGGCGCTGCTAGTGCTGCCACCGCTGTGGCCCTCACAGTTCTGTGTGTGCGGAGGTTAGTGATGAGGGGGGTGGGTTAGGGATATCAAGTGCTTACTGCCCTGATACTTCCATCGAGTCTCTAAACCCCAAACATCCCACTCACATCCCATTTGGACGGGGAGGAGTGGGTGTGGGTAAAAAGTAACTGAAAAAGAAAATTGTTAGTAAAAATAATACTTGAAGAAAACGTACCAGGAGCTGATTGAGGCCAGAGGGTGAAGGTGGTGGCGGGAGGCGGTGGTGTCGACCTTGTAACCCGTATGCGTATCTGAAAGAAGTTGAACTTAAGTGACACCAGAAGTCAACCGCGCGAATTGTCCAAACAGGGTCAAACACTCGTTCCCACGGTTTTCTTTTTTTTTTTTTATGAAGTCACGACTTCCTTTTCACAGGCACAGTGACTATCGACACCACCGCTTTCCACCACCCCACGTACATTTTCTTCAACTTGTTATGCTGACATTTGTTTTAGTTATACACCCCTCCTCCCCATCCAAATGGGATGTGAGGGGATTGTTTGGGGTTAAGCGACCCCAAGGAAGTGGTGCTAGGACCACGGCTGCGGCAGCACTAGCATGAGGACGGGAGCACCAGCCGCGCGAGGACAACAGGTAGGGCAGCACCAGCGC
>QFDX01001691.1:0-29630 GCA_003315875.1 Lactifluus piperatus
TGCAAAACAATTTTTCCGAGGGCAGAATTAGGCTCCGACTCGCCGAGTTCCCGCATGGCAGGGGTTATGAATTCGGGCGTAAAACATTGCGCTAACAGGGCGAGAGATTGGCAAGAGGCTTTCCTGATGGTAGCATCGGATGAATCCAGAAAAGCCCAAACAGCCTTCCACACTTTGCCCAACTGACCAGCAGATGCTTGGGGATCAGTGTCCTTGTAAACAAGCAAAGAGTTTCCGAGTAGTTCCAGCCAAGCGGGTGCAATGGCTGTGTCAGATTTAGGTGGAAGCGAAGAAAGGACAGCCTTCAGAATCTGAGGTATCTCTGAGACGACGCTAAATTCACCCTCTTCCGCAGGAGTGGCAAGACAGTCGGACAAGATCGAATACGCGCTTTGTGATAGAAAGGGACTTCCAAGACGAGGTAATGACAATAGAAGGGTGACGATTTCAGGAAGGGACTGGAAAGCAAGGTTACAAAGCAGAACCAATATGAATTACTACTCACGGATGGCGGCAGTCTCAGGATCACTGGACGCAAAAACGAAAGGAGATACATTGCGGTCTCTGCCGGCTCCATGTTGGAAGAAGTGCGTTTTGATCTCCCAACGGCATTCGCGGTGACATCTGTCAGTGTCGATTTAACCCACTCTGAAACCCTGTCACCGTAGGGGTGCCGTATCAGCGGGGTTGGGGGAGAGGACAAAATGTCATTGATAGCCTCTGCCGCTCGCTTGCGTACTTTGGGTCGAGGGTCGAGAGTGAGCTGGAGAATGGAAGCGAAACACTGCCTGACACCCTGGACCTCTAGTTGGGATCTGTCAAGGGCTCTGAAAACAGAGTTATACAATCCTATTTGCGATCGCAATGGCGGAGCGTGATTGACCAGGGATGGGAAAAGAGGTGATGTCAGGGACAAAATATGGTTTAAATTGGCGCGGATGACCGGTGCGGAGACAAATGGTGCGACAAAAGCGAGAAGATAGAGCTCTGCGGGGAGAATGTCACCCTCTCCAAAGGCCAAAGCAGAGGAGGCATTATTTTGTAAAGTACTGTCTAAAGCGGTGAGCAACGCGGCGAAGTAGGCAGTTGGGGATCTCTCTAATTTTCGCTCATCGAGGGTAGCTTCGAGGGCATATAATAATTCTGCGGGTGCCTTTTGATGTTGAAGGGAAGAAGTTGTATGATTTCGAATTTTTTTGAAAGCGAGATCTAAAGCAGACATGGCAAAGGGGTTGAATGACGTAACAACTTTTGTGGGCGTGAGCATAATATATATCCGAGTCCGAGTGTACCGCATCAGCGCAGTGACGAACGTGTTCTCATGGCCGCATTATATTATTCTTGTCTTCTTCTACTACATGCCTCCCGTGAGACCTGTACCCTGGTCCTACTTTCTTATACGGTCAATTCATTCTCTTCTTTTCGCTGCCTGCTCAACTCATATATCCCTCTCTCTTAGAATATTGTTCAGCTTTGTCCTTAAGATCTTTTATGGCACCATTGTCGTCCAAGGCGTGGAGAACATCCCCCGCACGGGACGACCTTGGTGAGCACACATGTCTAGGTCTCGCAATGCAATGCAGCCAACCCCCAATTTCACCTAGCATCGTTTGTGCCAACCACACCAACTCATTGACCGATGCCCTGTATGCCCCCTGCTCCCTCCCTATTCCCCATTCTCAACCAACCTTCTTTAGAATCCTTGTCACCGCCATTCCCTCCCGAGTACGTCCATCGTAGCCTACTCTACTCCGTTTTTTGCCACGCAAACAATACCTACCAAGATACGCAACATGCTACATCTCACAGCTAAATCAACCCAGTTTGGCAAGAAGACATTTACAAGCTGGCTCATCGAAGCTGCTGGGACTGTGCCTATCCAAAGACGCAAAGATTTTGCCGATGGCGAGGTTGATAATGACGTGGCAATGGCAAAGTTGACACAAGTGCGAATTTTCATAAGCTGTGGCGATGCCTTCTTCAACTAGTTGTAGACCTTGGAAATGGGCGGTGCCGTGTGCCTGTTTCCGGAGGGTGCGAGTAGGTATCACCCTACTATTGCCCCTCTCAAGACAGGAGGTATGAGCGCTTAATGGACATCGTGTCTAGCCATCTTACCTACGCACAGTTGCGCGCATTGTGTCTGCCATGCTGTCTCGCAACCGCGACAACGATGAATTTGAGATTTCCATTCTCACTTGTTCTATCACATACATGTGAGCGCCGTATATCGAGACTAGCTTCACCTGTCTTGATATATGATGCCTGAGGCACCGTCAACATTTTCGTTCTGACGTGCTGGTCATGTTCCATCCTCCGCTTACCTTCCGCCCCAAGGCGCGCCAGTCACACTACCTACTCTTTCATTTCTTTGACTCTTTATTGGATTCAGGACAATCCGGAGCTGTTGGAGCCAGTGAATTACGACCATATTCGACTCCTCACGGCCCAGATGCATCGGCAGATAGCCAACGGAACATTTGACGCCCCTTCTTGGGATCTGATACGAGCAGCAAAAATGGCGACACCAATATACACTCCACTAGGCACTGCTATGAGCCTCGGCGACTATGTTCGAGTCACCAGGGCGTTCCTAGAGGTTTTCAAGGCGGGCCGCCTTCTTCCCGATCCTAATACCTACGGCATGGGATGTCCTGACCCGGAGGTCAATGCTCAGTCAGAGGACGAAAATGTGGTTAAGCTCAAGGAAGATCTTCAAGTAAGCACATCTCACCATCACTTTGACCTTGTTTTCCCTCCTCAAACGATGATCTCTGCTGCCAGGCATACCAGTCAGAATTACACCGGTTGCGAATTAGAGATGATCGCATTCGCCGTCCACTGTCGCGTCCGGTCATTGTATATCGCATGATGCTGAGGGGTTCCTGGGCTTCCATTCTACTCTCCATCTCTCTGGGGGGACTGCTCCTCTGGCTTCCCGTGGCCGTCACAACCTTCTATGCCGTACACAACTTCAAGAAGACCGGGCCTGTCTGGGACACCTGGGACGAGATTGCACAATACAAGCTCGTTTACGGACTCGTTTCAGGCCTGTGCGTCTACGCCACCACGGTATTCCTCACCTTGCCCATTTTTCCCGTGACGTCGGTGGCGGTACCCTTACTCATGTGGATGTCACTTCGGTGGTTCGAAGACGCCGTATCCGCGGCACGCGCGTTTATGGCCCTGGGACGACTTTTACGCGTCGACACTGAGACTCTTGCACGCTTACGTGCCACGCGTGCGGGTCTGCACCATCGCGTAATGCAACTCGCAGTACACGGGCTTGATCTCCCAAGCGATCCTGAGAGGTACTTTGTATCAGACGGAGGGAAGGACAAGGGCCGAGTGGTTGGCCGCTGGGCAAGCAAGACCAAGTATTTCTCTGTGCGACGGCGCCGAAAGCGAGATTGGAACGAGACGTTGCGTCTGTATGAGCAGTTTGACTATCAGTCAGATGATCCGTAAGAGTAAGAATAGTGACATGTATACAAAGATGATCTACGGGGACGAAATAATACAAGTACAGGTATACATTTTACTCGTGATCCCTGATGGGAGCATAAGCACGGTTGCCAGCAGCCCACTTGTGGCCCTTATCAGCCGCGTTGCCAGTCCAGATAACGCCAAAAACGATGAGAAAGCTCGAGACCCACGCTAATAGACCAATGAACCAACCCGGGCCTGTCAGAGAAAAATATAGATTGAGGGGAAAGAAAAGCACAGAACGTGAAAGCCTCATACCAGGTCGCGTATACTCAATATCAGGGAAATGGGAAGTTCGGGACAAATCGGTTACGATGATGAATGGGACCATGAAAAAGAGGGCTAATGTGGATATCATATATACAATTTTCAGCCTTCCCAACCCAACAAAGCAAAAAAAAAAAAAACTACGCACAATTGAGCGTCACAAGACCGGCCACGGCCTTCCACACCCTCCTCCGTCGCGAGTGTGTGCTGACGCCAATGAGGATAGCGAGCAACGCCATGATTCCAAACCCGACTGCCAACTGAGCCGCGTACCCCGCGCTCGTCCACTCCACACAAAAAAGGCGATTTTCATCTTCGCAGCGGTCGCTCACGCTCTTGGGGAAATCGCGACATTTGAACGCCGTGAAGACCTCTTGCCAATCGCTGTCCGGGGACGACGGGTCGGGTACCCGGATTACTTGGCGCTCGCAGCGCTTCAGGAGACCGTAATGGACGATGGTGCGGGTGTATAGGAACTCGCGCCCCGGGTCTGTTAACCTGGTACGTGAGGCATGACAGATCAGAGAGGTGATCGTCGGTGATGGATGAGAGTGGTGTGTTTACCAGTCTGTGCGGGAGATTGCAAGGATGTCCTAAAATAATGATATAATTTGATGCTATACGATAGTAAAAAGAAGGACTTACGAGGGCCAAGATTACGGAGACGAGAAGAAAAGTGAGAGCGTAAGAGGATTTCCTCATCGTGGCAGAGAAATGGAAATGACGTTAACCCTGAAATGAGGTTATTTCAAAGACAACAAACACTTAACGACACCTTGTTGCTTGCTTTCGATCATAAATTACTTGCAAACGGCAACGATCTTACTTATGAGCGGCGTTTCTTACCTCATTCACAAGGTTGCTCGCAGTGCTCTTGACTGAACACTCATCCACACTGTACTCGTAACAACATTTCAACATCATACATGGCGTGGCCTGTAAAAAGCCCTCCAAATACTTCATATCGGCAACAACCAATCCGCAAGGTTTTCTTATCTGAACGGAGCGCTCAACTGCAACTGTCTGTCACAACGCCACCGTCCTGCCTTGCGCATGAAACCAAGGGCGTCTTTCTGTTCCGCGCTCGATGTTGAGGTACCCTCAAACTCTGGGGATCCCCTGAACCACTTGCAGGTATCTATCGGCGATCATCTATGCCCGTATAAGGGCCAATAATAAGGGTGATCGCAAGGCAAGCTGGAACACTTAAGGGCGTACCCCAAACAGTCCCGGGCCCGAATTGCCAAAATACCCGGATCTTCAACAAGCCCCACCAATCTGAAGTTCACCCAGCAGGTGAATCGAAGAAAGCATGCGATCGAGCCATGATAAAAAAGCCATACATAGTACAGACACCTGCTTCGATAGCGACTGCCAGGTCAGTTCTGCGGAAAAGGCATGGCCCCAACGTTGTGACATGACATGAGTATTGCCAACAAAATACTTGTCACCCACTCAATTGGGCACCAATGATAAAGGTGAATAGCACCACACAAGTCGTGCATTGACTATGATCGTTATATGCCAGGCGTCTGTCTGACAGGGCATTCATAATCGGGGTGGTGATAGTAAGCTTGGGTGAAAAAAAACTCACACCGCAAGTACAATAAGCCGAACAACGAGCACAACATGCCGACCGCATAAGCACCCCATGTCAAAGCTTCCCAGGTGTCAATCTCGGATCATAGACCCAGCAGCAGCTCTGATCACTAATGCTGTCGAACGAACCGTTGATAAGTGCATCGATACCTGCAGGTGGCGATAAATTGAGCAATCGATACGAACGACTGTCTGCAGGTTTACTCACCCCTGCTTTGGAATAGATTCCATGTGTCTTTGGCAGCAAGGATATATGGCTTCCCATACAAAGCTGACATAGTCAGCTGTCGCTTGGCACATTTTCACATACCCTACCTATCTCGATATACATATATCTGCAATGCTTCATATGAACAAAACACGTTGTATCATGTCGGATTCCCGCCTCGCCTGTTGAATTATTGGACCATGCCCTCGATACAGCCGGTAAAGCACTCAGCACACCAAGCGAGATAGGCCTCTCCGGCTACAATTACATAACAAAGGCATTGCGAGTGATCGCCCCGTGCGCCTCTGACTCACGGTGCCTTTCGACATTTGCATTGTTCCTAGCGATGCTCAAAACGAGCCGGACCTCTAAGGGACCCGAAAGCAACAGACCCGAGGGACAGCGTAGAGGCCCTCCAAAATGAGTTCAAATTTGGGTGCTTGGGCATCAAGCCTGTTTCTCGAGAACCGAAATAGTATCAACCTAGAAATAGATTTAATTCGAAATCGCTACGAAAGTGGGGGTAGGGTACGCGCTTCCAAAACAGCCAAGGTGGCGAGGGAGACGTTGCTGATCACCATCAATGTCCAGATGTAGGAGGACGTCTCAAAGAATATCAGACCTGCGAAAGTACCGGAAGAACACGATGTGCTGCTGCTGCAAGCTACTATTTGTCAATCAGACAGCCGCTTTTACTACGATCGCCTGCGACTTACCTGGATTACCGGGGGTCCACTTCGCATAGCCGCAAGGCCGACCAGCACTTCGTTTTCACGGTCAACCCTTGAGGCATACGTAGTAATGACAGTGAATGAATACCACCTGAGAAGACACCTAACTGAGACACGTGTATACAAGAACAAGTGTGGTTGCAACCTACATACCCAGAGAAGCTTAGAGAACAATCTTGCCATAGAGCTACGACGTAACACTGTGGGCATTATGAGTAATGAGTAATCAGATGCAGTCGGCTAAATCCAGAAATTCCTGAAACCTGATTAGGCCTGATTAAAAGCCTGATTGGTCAGATTTTCAAAACAGAATTGGAGGATAATGTAAAATGCCCACATGTAAAACAGACTTATTACGCTTTGAGATGTCCACGACAACTTGCAAGAATAAAGATGCCAATATGATACAGGTCCGATATCCTGCATAGGGTACAATCAACAGGAGGGCGATGACCGTGGAGATGATTGCCCCACTGGCAGCTTGGGTGCGCATGAGTGGGAGGAGAATGCAATGTACGGCAGAACTCACACCAATACTTCACGACATAATATTATGTGCATGTCCCCCTGTCAGTTCATGGGCTGCAATCACGACACAACACTGACGACAAGACGGACACATTGAGCAAGACAGAGGAGATAACAGAGATGTGCACAATAAGCGTCGTAAGCGTCCGGGCAATGATGAGATATGACATTGATAGAAGAACGGCTGCAGCAGTGACAAAGAGGAGATACACGGTATGTCTTAGATAAAAGTCATCACCGCAATCCCACTCGGATCGGACGCCGGCATACCTGTCCAATGTTATGGCCCGGGATGGTCCCAGTACTACCGCCTCCAATACCACCCCCCAGTCCGCCTTGGGAGCCTTAATCTGTCACCATCATACGGGAACCCCTCTATGTACCCTTGTATTGGCGTTATGTACCTGTGTGTAGTGGGAGCCCAGGGGTAAAGCTAGGCACCCCATTGATTGCGGTCAGTCATGGTTGAGGCTGGACGGATACATCCGACTGGCATAATTTAAAACTCAACAATGACTCGCAAGCCTCATGGAAGCTACCAGGCAGCCAAGAGGCAAAGTCCCTGCCAGTTGTATGAAACTCCCACCTTCTAGGTCGTGCCAACGTTGCACTCAATTCATGAGTAACATACAAAAGTATGTAGCTGTTATACAACTAATTGTTAATTATCCTTGACTCGTATCAGCTAGCACAACCCCCAATTCAACGCCAAATCATGCAGGGCACGGAGGGAAAAGTTATTGTCGTGTAACAATCAAGCCTGCAAGGCGCTCTCGATTACCTGAATCTATGGTGCTTCAACAGCGACAGTCAGAAGTTCGGAAGGCACATCTTTGAGCCTTATCACCATGGCTGTGATGTTGTCGTTCGTATATCTGTGTGTTGCCTCGAAGACCAATTGTTTCGCCGCTACTTGGGGATCTGGGATGGCCCGCACGATTTCGCAAGCTGCCTGGTCATCTATAACGTCCCATATCTGTGTTTAATGGATGTAGTTGGATCAGGATCGACATTGACTGTTGAAGGAGTAGCTACTTACTCCATCGCAGGCCAATATTAATATCTCATCGTCCTCAGTTAGCTCCGTCTCCGTGGTATAAGGCGCGCCGACGACAAACTCCTTCATGGAAGAGTCCCCTAAGCTCCGCGTAACGGCCAGCACACCATTAACTCTCCCACTCATAACGAAACCTCCAGAATCCATAATCCGCTTAGCCTCCTGTTTGTCTGTGCCCTTGTGATCATATGTTAGTCTCAAAGCCCGTCCTTTGCGACATAAAACGCCACGGGCATCCCCAGCGTTTGCAACATAAAGAACACGGCGAAGAGGAGGGCCGGCAGGTGGATACTGGGGAGAAGTAATAGTTGTACTTTGTGACGCTTTGTCAATAGAGCTGATACTTGGCGATGGTGAGCGTCGTGTAGGTGATGGCGATCGACTGGATTGGCTGAGCCGCTTCAAAGCTTTCTTCAGTTTGCTTGGCGACGAAACCTTGTTTTGATCATCCGCACTATCACCATTTGTATTTGTCGAATCGTCGGTTTTTGCGTCCTGAACATCCTTGGGGGGATCGGTGGTTGGAAGTGGGTCAGATGAAGCAGTCTTGAGGAAGGATTGGCGCCCGTCAGCGTCTTCGATGCGAAGAAAGGCGGCGACGGCGGTGCATCCGGAATGTATCCTGCCTTTAGAATCCTCGGATATTTTTGACAAGCTTTTGTCTACTTTGTGGAACGTCTGATTGTACACATCGGGGACAGTGGCATCGGGATTGGTTTGAAGGGTTGAGAGCATGTACTAGAACAAAACATGACATGGCCGGACATCGCAGATAGGAGAGTTCAGGGCTCACCTCATGGAAATTGTTACCACACCAGTCAGCTGCCTCCCTGCCAGCATGTCCGTCGAAGACGGCAAAGAAACCCTGCCCGTGCACGCCATCATAATCAAACACGTAAGAATGAGCGTCTTCCATCGTTCGTCTGGGCCCTTTCTCGTCCAACACGCCGAACCGAAAGGTCGGGTGGTCCGATGACCAAAAATTTGGCGTCTCCCTGGGGTGTAAGGGTACATGAAAGGAATGTACAATGAAAAAAGAACTTACAGTAGCGACGTAGGGTAATTCCTTGGCCTGCCGCTCTTCTGCGTGTACAGAAACAGCTTCAATTTCGGTAGGTGTCGGAGACATCGCTCTCGTGAGGGTGTGTACAACACGAGTGTGGAGTAATGGTAATGTTCAGCTGGGTGGGAGGGCTGTATCAAGATGTGTGTAAGGAATGATCGAGACTAGTGTTACGCACGCCTTGATCAAAACGTTTAGGTTTTTTTCAGAGTAGGTGGTACAAAAGAGAGACGTGGATTGGAGAGGAATGGCCATGCCCCCGCCTTGGCGCAACTCCACGTGACTATCACAAAAGACATCCCCGGCCCGACCTTCCGGGCTCTTGCCGGCCACCCCCAGGCCACCGCTTTCCACCCCTCGACTAAGTTAGCTACGGCCGTTCGCACGCATCATGATCGCCAAAGGCACCGTGACGTTCGTTTCCCAGTATCGTACCCATTCCTAATTGCCCCTCGTTCTCGCGTGGTATATATGATCTTGACTTATCCATCCGTTGCCTCGAAATTACTTTCTTGGGTAAGACCGTCCCGTCTTGTTGCTGCATCCATCACGCATGTTATGGTGCATGTATCCTTTCAGATCGCCTTCATTCAGAACTTTACGAACCCAGGTCGCGTGCGTCTTGAACGCCGTTCGTGTCAATCGCACCGTAATCAAGTCTGGTTCCCGGGGCCTGCCACCTGTGTGAGAGCCGAGTTCCAGCGCGGTGCAGCCGCGCACAGCAGCCCTGTGAGTCGTTCATATTCGGTAAACCTAGTTTGATTTAATTGTTCTCATGAGGTATTAGGTGCCGCCGGCTTGTAGCTTTCGCTTAGCATCCGTTTCGGGCCGTCACAGCATCTACTTTTCTGAAGTCCCTCCAGTTCTCCTCGATGTTGTTAATGAGTAGACTGGGGCTGTTGCGGCGCATGCAGCGATCAACAACTCTGTTGTCTCATTCCCCGATCACACCGCCGAGAAAAGCTCCCCACATGACCCCAAGTATGCTGCCTCACCGAACACTGGCGGCTCTTCTACGGAAGATCTCCACTGTTGAGATGAAAGGTCCCCTCTTTACACCACACATTCTGGAACAAACGAGGTAGCGGCTTCCTTTTCCTCTAACAGATAATTCGAACCGACCGTGGGTCTGATCACGGAACCGACTATCTCTTATTTGAAAGCGTCTAAACGCTTATTACCGAGGAAACGCTGCCCCTGTCCTATTTTTCTTTCTTTCCACGTGCCTGCATCATCCATCTTAGACAAGAACACGCATTACAAAGATTGGGGTCATCCCCCCACGTTTCCAAAAGAAAAAAAAAAATCAGAGGTCATGCTTTATGACTACACGTTGCATACACTTGTTCCGTACGGGAACAAAGTCTAGGCAGCGACGGCGGCATGGTGCCAGGAGCCCTTCAAGCACGAAGCATTACGTTTTGCAATGCGTCTAGGGTTCGAATGCAATCGGAGGTGGAAATTGTGCGTCGAATAAATGGACTTGATGGCGTGAGGTATCAACATGTACTTCTACGGCTGGTAAACAATCACGGGCGCGGGGGTATAGAATTTGAACGTCCCTGGGCTCTTTTCGATGACACCAGCAGAGTCCCTGACATGCGACATCCACGCCGAATCAGAGTGCAGTGTCTCATGCTGTGATTATTTTGGCGCCAATCCTCAAAAAAAAAAAAAATTGAAACCCTCTGACAACTCGGCGTGGCGACCAACAGTGCGCCATCGAGCGGCGCGCAAAAACCCAAGGTTCCATTCCTTAGTCAACGGCCGATATAGTCTGCGCAACACAAAGAAGCCCAACAAAAAGTGCCGGATCCACGGAGCATAACTTGTTTGACGCTCTGTGCTGGTCACGTACTCAGTCCTAGAGTTGGGCGGCGCGATCGTGCCACGCCGTCCCAGGCTTTCCGCCTCCGATGTATGGCAATTCAACACGATGAGTCACACGGAATCGCGCTCAGCCTTACGGAGAACACCATAAGACAAAGACGGGCACAGAGAAGGCGCCGTACATTCCTGGGCTCTAACCCGAGGAAGCCTCGTGCTAGTGGCGCCTGCGTCAGGTAAACGGTTTCATCCATCTGGACCGCCGACAATTATTTTTACATACACCAATATTTGACGCATGGGAAGCCTCGAGCCAGAATATGCTTATTGTTCATATACCGAAACTTCGGGGAATCGTGGACCACGCTGCATCCGTCTGATGGTTACCTGTTTTAAAAGTGGTGCAGTGCAGCTCAAACTTCCCAAAGCAGAATTTGGCATCTGGCGCCAAGTTGGAGGTGAAGTAGTGTATCGTTGATGCGCACTCGTCGGGCGTTGTGTTTTCAATCCCACCTCAGATCGAAAGTCTCAAGTCTTACTCCCTCATGCATGACGCCGTCAATAAGATAAACAAAAGTCATGCCATATATTTAAAAAAGACTATACAATAATACACAATACGAACGATGTATGCAATATGGTATGATAACGGTGTAAAGTCTGATAGCACAGCAAAATAATACGAACGGTCAAGACGTGCACGACAGTGAGAACAATTAATTATTGAAATTAGTGGTATCTACTGGGCTGGGTATCGGAGGAAGATGTTCCCGCGGGATATCGGTCTTGTGTGTGAGGGAACTTCAAAGCGACAGATGCTTAGCAGAGCGGAGGTCACCATATGGAAAAATGCCTTACGTAGGGGTCCATGGGCTCTAGTTGCGACGGTGCCTGGGGCATCCAATTGGACACAGGTTGTACATTCTCATAATATCTATAGCCGGAACCAGACGTCTGAGTTACACGAGAGACTCCACCTAGAGACGCAGGTGAAGAATATTGCTGCTGAGGCGCGGGGGTATAAAGTTGGTCCACAGGTGGTAACGGGAGGTACGAATTGGACATCTCAGGTATCACGGACAGCGTTGAGTGTTGTGAAGAAGGGGGGTGAAACTGGGAGCCTGAGCTGACAGGAAGACTACTCCATGTGAGTGATAATGTAAGGGTTATAATTGTACGCCACGCACCTGGACCGATGCCCAGGGTCCATCAAAGAAGCCATCGAATGGCCATGAGGGTGGTGGGACTGTCCGTGAAGGTCACTTAACATACGTCAACTACAATCACGGATGGAAGTCGAAGACACCAGTTACCTATGTCTGCGGAGGGTCAGAGGAGGCAAATCGAGTTCTGGTAATTCGCGTTTTGTGGGTGTGTGATGTCTCGTCGGCGGAGTTGAGCTCTCTGAAAGGCCCGAAGAACTCGCCGTTGATGGTCGGACGTCCGTAGAGTCCATATGGATTGAATCCACTCTTTTGGGGGGTGCCCTCTTTCGTGGCTCCACTCCCACGGGCCAGACGCACTAGGTTGTATGAGACCTGCAGGAAGGAAGAGGGGGAGCATTGAGAAAATAAAACCTACATCTCGTTGCCCATGCGCACAACGGTGGCATTTTGGTTTATTCTCGTCACACTGAACAGAGGCTTGAGCACTAGGAGGGACAACGGTGTACAACGGACTATACGAACCTTTATTTTCTTTTGGCGGCAAGTCATGCAACCAGTCTTGCTGCGAGTATATTTCGGTCTCCTGCGTTGGGTCGTGTCTGCAGCTCTGGAGAGGGATGGCGGGAGATCCAGAGCATTACTGGTCACAGAAGACTGTGAAGACGAGTAGTACGACGACAAATAGTGGCCTGAGGACGAGCTGGGGGACGACGAGGGTCAGTCAGAGCTCAAACTTGGAACCGAATGGAGGGACTCGCTAAGATAGGTTGTCGGCCATACTATTTCGGATTGGTTCTGGAAGTTGGGATCGACGGACGAGGGAGACGTGGAAGTTATTCTTTGGGACTTATAAAGTCCAGGACTGGCAGCCCCGTTCGAGCGGTCGAACCAAGCGACTGCCGGATCATCGCGTATCGGGATGAGATCGCCGAATGAAAGATCTCAGCTCAGGGCTGGTGCCGTTTCGTGAACTTTCTTCACGGAATCAACTGCGCAAAATAATATCCTCTGCGCTTGTCCGCGCTCCCAAACAGTGGCCGTGCCACGCGTGGGCTGTGTGTCTTATAACGTGGAAAAGAAGGTGGACAAGATGCAGCTAGGAGAGGGAATTCCCCTACCGACATTACCATTTCATCCATTAGGACGGATGACAAAATTATTCCTTTGGTCTACGGGCTCAGGGCCTTTGACTCAAGAATGAAAGTCGCCAGCTGATGTGATATAAGGCGGTCTCTCTTCCTCGGGCACGACTTGCCTTATTCAGTCAAGGCAGTTCTGTCGGGCTTCTCGTTTGAAGAACATCACTACAAAGAAAGCTTACGAGAATTATTATTATAGTTGTCATGCCCGAAGCAAGCCCTTAGGATATTCGTGCCACCCTACTTTTACAACTCTGTTCTGCGGCCACCGAGAACATGTAACTCCGCCAGAAATCTTTACACCACACCCTGAGAAATCTCCTGTCAAGTAAGTTTTCTCTTAGAGACTGGTGTGTTGCCCTTGTTTCCATTAATGTCTTGGACCAAGCCACGCTGTCGTTCCTTCGCCCGTACATGAAAGTGAGCGCAAAAGCTACTACGTCCGTCGCCTTGCCGACAGCCCTGCGAGGCCATTTGGAGGTCTCAAAATCCGAGCACGCGGCATTATGCAGTAGGCAATAACCCTCGACGTCCCAGGTCTGGAAATATCCGGCGCTCAACACAATAAATTTTCAATGCGCCTGCACCGCAGATGATTCCGTGCATTCGCCGCGGATTCATTTGACAGCCCATTCAACATCTATGCATCTGCCACCACATCCGTGCTACCCCGCCGGAATCGCGCCCGAGGAAGAAGATAGATCGGATTATTTGTGTCCGTGATCGCACCAGAAAAATGCCTTTTTTTCTCTGTCAATCTAGATTGCGATGAGCAAATCTGTTTGACTTGTAGCTGTAGAATCATGTAGAAATTATACACGCATCACCATACCGCCCTTCGGAGACCAAACTTTCGGCCCTGCATAGAAGACGTCGCAGAAATGACATCTCGATGAAGAATCTCGAGTTGAGGGGAGCTTGCAGTTAAACAACTAAAGGATAGGAAACTCTCGCACTTCACCGGTTCACCGGTAGGCTTCATGAGCCCGCAAGCTGCGGCGAAAGGACTACAACTCCAACAGGCTATACAGGAACTGTGCGCGAGGAGATGAGCGCGGATCGTGCGTTGGGGGAGACGGGAGTGTGAGTGCGAGTGCGAGAAATCAGACGAACTGAGATGACACTACGTGCTCGGTTCCAATCACGTAACGACGGGCGAGACCCGCCAGTCGTGATGTTACCATGGCCCTATAACGCAGACTCGATAACTCGATAATAGAGCAGGTACGTAGTAGACTTGCAAGGCCAATAATTTGATATGACAGCGCCTCGTGGGTGTCAAGCATCAGTTTTATGAGAACGTAGCGCTGTGGGATCCAGTGGGATTTGATGAAGTCATATGTCTTTCTTGGTTAGGTTGTGTGCAGAGAGTGGGGAACCAATCAGAACACCGTCGATACAAGGAAATTAGTCTCTTGCGCGTGCGAGAGTCCCATCACTGGGTGACCGGACCTGGACGTCTCAGGGGTGATGGCCATCGGTCGTAGTTGAAAAAGTAGAATACAACTCCGAGGGTGGCCACAGCCATTACGTCGCCATCCCCTAGGGTTACGCGGTCATACCGCAGAGTAACGGAGGAGACAACCTCGAAACCCGGTCAGCCACCAGTTTGTCTCAGTGAGTGTTGCTGTGGACTTTGACCTTCTGCCCGAGGCAGGGAACTTTTACTGAAGAATGCTTCTGAGATTCTAATGACATGAGCGTCGGATGAACCAGTGGCGAACCATGAAACCACATCTGATAGGCAGAATGCCTTGGTAAGGTTGTGAAGTCAAGCCTCAGATGGCTTTATGACTGGAATAAATGGAGCGAAAGGAAGCTAGCCATAGCCGTGGATGTGACGTATGAAGGCTTGTTCAGCAGAGAATGCGTAATGTTGTGTCAGCATAAATTTAGCCCGTTGGTTCACATCGTTCAGTTGAATGACGCAAGTGACGAAAAATAAAGCTAGAGGATGGTCGAACTCGTTAGACAACGAGCTCTAGGCCTATGGGACTCAGGTACGGTAGGCAATTATAAGGGGGACGGTTGGAGTGCCAAAGATAGGAAGGTACACGAGGGCGGGCTCGGGGATGCCTGAACACTTTCCCGAAGGCCAAAATTGCGCTGGTTGGTGGCGCGCTAGTGTCAATTGGAAACGCAACAACAGCTAGTCATCCAAGTGTTTCCCCTTGAAGAGGGCGTATGAGCCTTTTACAACATCAGTCAAAGCCATGCCAAGTGCCCGTCCCTCGTTGGGCCCAAAATTTCATCCGCCTTTCCGCCTTTCCTCAGGAACTACCTGACAGGCCGCGTTCCGTCCGATTGTTCCCCTTTCCCCTAAAAATTGGGCATGAGTTTGAGAGGCGCTCGACGTGATGGGATCTTTACATCAAAAATATTATTAATTATTATAGAGACGGATACCCGCGGAAGCTGAGACCCGGAAACTTGGCCAAAGAAACCGCTGCTGAGGCTCCTCATTTGCACCCCCTGCCAAGTGGGGACGGGAAGAACGAAAGAGACAATGCCCACCTTCGTCTTCCTGCTTGCAAACCATGCTTCCTAGTTCCCTCGGGATTTCAGAATTAGTGAACCGTCCTAAAGTAGCGACAAGCATCTCCGTGTACTTGGCCCACAGATATTTACTACAATTATTAGTATATACATAAGTGGTACATAATTTTCTTTTCAGAAGTAAGCACGCCTCAATCAATAACTTGCTTATCATCAAAATTGTCTTGAAAAGGCAACCGTTGAGGTTCGCAAGCCTAGTCGAGCGCTCAGCGTCAGGTCATCCTACCGTGAATGCTCATCTGCGAGAAAAAGACGCAGTAGCGAAGGGCAGACTGGTCCACTATGGGCGATGACGAAACTTTCTCCCAACGTCCTTGCATGGTCCACGAGCTGTGATTCAACATCGTCCTCCTCCCGCTAATTAATTCTCCGTCCAGACGGTCGGGGTCTCACCTGAACATCCAGCACACCACACCCTCGCGACCTCGAGGCCATTCGCAAATGTTGATAAATGAAAACCCCATCAGATGAATTCCGCGCGGACTTGTTTCATCTGCTTAGAGTTTTGCTTCTGAGGCTGAGGTGCGATGTTCGAATTCTAGAAGACCCGCAGTCCGTGTTGTACTGTCCTTATCCAGGACTCCTTCCAAGTGAGACGGACACGCGCTCTGTGTGTGGCGGCCAACACGTCCGTAGTTTCATGCTCACCAAATGTAGGCAATTTTGTCAGACATTTTACGTGAACACGACCGATATAATTTTTTTCCCCCTCGCCGTGAAGAAGTTGTTATACCTTTTATCTCGAATAGGAGTTGCCTGCTTGGAGGGCTCCCTCATCACGTCACTTCGATGGTCTAAGAAAACGCTTCTGGCAGTTCGAAGGAACAAATGGAATTACGTTCACGCGTGACAATAATACAATGTTGGCGAGACTTTAAACTTTCTACACATACTTGAATAAAGGGGGTTCCTATCTGACGACGAGATGTGACCTTGTAACGTTTAACAGACGTGAGGGATGCGACGACGAATTGTCAAGAGCATGCGAACGGGTCTCGGAAAGCAACGCAAGAGGCAGATAGCGAGACAGATCGTAGATTATATCATGTCCGTGATGGCGTGCTCATAAAGACTCGAGGCAGCCGAGGCAATCATGGGGCAGAGGCGTGGCCATTTGAACGGACTACTTCAATGGAGGGAATATCAAGTAGGGAAGCTTCTTTCCGACTCAAACTACGACGAGAGGAACTGACAGTGTTCGTTCGAGTGTTAATCAGCGCGCCGGACGATGCGCGCAACAAAGTTCATCCTTACGAATCTTTGGATTTTCGATTCGGTTTGGGCCAACCCCAGACCTCACGAATCCACCGCTCCATAGGCACCTCCTGCTTCATGACTCTAACGACCCACGGGTGAGCTAGCATCTCTTTTGGCGTTGGACGCAAGGCCGGGTCGACCCGCAGACTAGAAGAAGTGATGGTGTTAGGACGGAGGCACGGGGGAGGGGGTAATGTGGCGCACGTCTCTTTGATGAAATCTTTCATGGCATCGCTCCAACGTACTTCTGCTTCATCTTCTAGTTGCGGTGGCTAGACGTAAAAAAACAACTCGGTATATTGCATCGCACAATAGAGAAATGAATAGCGCACCTCGCTTTGCGTAATATAAATCATGAGTTCAATGGGCGGCATGTCACTGGAGAAGGGGAAACGATTTTGTACAAGTTCAAGGAGAGATAGGCCTGTCGACCAAACATCCGCTCGGATAGAATATTCGAGACCTGAGAGGCGTTCGGGCTGCAAGGCAGGCGCATGTTAGATGCTACTATTACGTGACGGACTGAAAAGGACGGACAGCCATGTAGAGACTTGTACCCGTGAACGTGCCCGCTACAGAACCGATTAATTCTCCTGAAACACCAAAATCACAAAGTTTAACGACACCCTCGCGGGAGAGGAGGATATTAGAGGGTTTAATGTCGCGATGAATGAGCTTCTTTGAATGAAGGTATGTCAGACCCTGCAGGATCTGAGACAAGGTGAGGATTATTGATTACATTAAGTAGCAGGAGTGCGTACCCCTTCTGCAAGCCTCCCTGCGACTTTCTCACCAACTCGGGCACCACGCTCTTTGATACGCTTGCCCACTGCTTCCAAGCTCTTCCCATGGCATATTTCCATCACCACTTTGACTTCGCTGGACGATGGCGACATATAAGCGCCGTAGAAAATGATGATGTTGGGATGTTTAATTGTGGTGATAATGCCGAGTTCGCGCACAAGCTGCTTCATCGGGGCCTCACGAGTGGTGATGGTCTTGCGCGCCATCAATTTGCCTGTGCGCTTGTCCCTGACCTCGTGCACGGCACCACCGGCGCCTTCTCCGAGCCGGGCGACTTCATCGAAAACATCGTCTGACCATTCAGTTTGTGGCTGATCATCGATCTGTTCCTCCCCAGGGTATGAGGGCGGAGGGGGGGTGGAGCGGGTCTGGACCTCGATATCAGTAATCGTACGGCGGACATCTTCCATCGAGATCGGCCTAGAATTATTCGTGGATGGGCGGATAGTAGCATCATCAATCCCACTATCGTTTAATGGAGGGGAGACAGAAGGTGTCTGTGGTCCGCCATAGTAGTCACCCCCAAAAATTACCGTCGGTTCGCTGGACTTACGAGAGCTGGAGGACCCAGCGATGGCTAGCGTTAGGGAAGGCTTTTTGCCGGTGGTGGTAGATGGAATTGGGATTTGAAGAGCTAGTTTTGGTGTCGGTGAACGAGATAATGGAGGGCTCGGAGGAATGAGAATAGAGGGGGGTTCTTGCTTAGATACTGATGACTTGCGAATGTTGAGAGGAGGTGTCTGCTGCGAGACGGCATAGGGTGCGGGGGAGGAGGACCTCTGGATGGTGCGAGGACCGTGGGGACGAGCGGGAACAGGAGCATGATGGGCTTGACCGCCAGAACCAGTGGTGGTGGAAAGTAGCATGGAGGGCATCAGACTGCAGTGAGGGTGAGAAGATAAAGAGCCTGAGAGGGGAGTCGACTTGGGGTAAGAGTCGGGCTTACAGGCGTCCGCACGAACAACTTGTCAGGTCCAGCCAGGGCAAAGGACGAACGAGCTGAGCTGAGCTGTAATGCACCCGCGCAGCGCCTCATAATGGCATCGCCTTCGCCCTTGACAACCACCCACCCACCCACTCACCCAACAAGCCACAACAACCAATGTCTGTCTCTATGATCTTCAACTTATGGTACTGTGGCCGAGTGGTTATGGCGTCACGTTTAGGTTCCGACCAATCCGTGATGGGAAACCTCGCGAGTTCGAATCTCGTCAGTGCCAGTCTTTTTGCTTCGAACGTAACGAAACGAGAGAGTCTTGTCCTTCTTACATCCCCAAGTTGTGGACAGACTAATCGATTCTGCCACAACTCTGCAATGCGCTATATAGCATTTTAAGGAATCATTTTCTTCCCGTCTACCTGCTAGGGACCATAATTTATCTCATTGTATCATCATGTCATCTCACGCCAGCCTTGGTTCCGATTCCGACACCACGTTGTCCAACACCTCATCATCATCCAATCCCAACACACACCTTTCTACCCCTCCCACTACCCCTCAGAAATCACGGAAACAATCGGGTTCCCTTCGCCTCGACTCGATCAGCGTCGATCCCAGTGAAATTGTTGGCAAAGTCCTTGTCCGCATCCGCAAGTCTCCCAATCATCCAGCTGTCACTCTCCACTTCTCGGATAACACTACGTACCAAGTTCGTGTAGATGGCTACGATCCCATCCATCGTGGTATCCCGAAGGAACTCGAGATGAACTCGGTGCTCGCACCTCTCTTCAAGCCTCCAGGTGGTCAGATCGATGTTCAACTGACTGTCACTCATGCGCGCTTGGTCGAATTGAAGGATACCGCACACGAGTGGTCGGAGACAGCGGAGAATAGATGGAACGTCGAACATCTCGCCCTCGCCTTGAAGTTCGCAGAGGAACCCGGTTGGCACTGTGTTTGGGCGACCATGGCAGAGTATGATGGCGAGTTTGGACCTTGTACATTCCGAAGCTTTGACGATGTCTATCTTGCGGCATTGCATCCATCACCTCAGAAGCAGCAAAAGCCAAGACGGGGCCCCCGCGGCTCTGGCATCGCCTTCAAATGCTGAATTTGGCGGAAATCGGATCTCACCTCACAATTCATCTTGGAAATTTAACTGACATTACATCAAGAGAGAAAAAAAAAAAGGGCTTTGGACACTTGTCAATTCTAGCTGATTATTTTGCTGTGTCGTCATCGATTCCACGGACATCCAGAGTTCATTTTTCGTTGATTGAAGTCGCAATATCACTGTATTTGTATCGTTCTTAATTTCCAACGTGGGTGCTCCATCAAGACTTTCCCGTGTCCGGTTTGCCCCAATCCCATTGCTCCCGCCGTTGGCAGTGTGAGAGGCCATGAGAACTCACTACGACATTGTCTCTCGTACTTTGCCTGATATCGCAGCGGCCTCACTGAAGGTCTCACGTAGACATATATATAATCGTTCCAATGGCTGACAGGAATGACTATGTTCCTAACTCCATCCGGATACTCGGATCCCCTGACGTGGATTTCCTGACAACAGAATCAATTCAGGGCCGATAACACGAGGCTGGGATGGAACATCCAATCACTGGCCAAGACAAGCAAAGAGCGGAGACAAAAACAGGCAGTGTTTCACGCACCTGTCGCGCTCAGCTCCGGGGTAGTGTCCAGGATTGTCAATGCGGTATTGAAAGCGTAGGCACCATTCCCGTTACAGCCTAATCGGTACGTATGGGTCTTGTTGTGCCGTAAAGCAAGGGGGAGGTTATATCATAGCCTCACATACTGCACCACCTCAATGAGCTCACCTCCCTCTAGCCCATTCTGGTGCCTTCATTGGTAAGAAGGTTCATTACAGCTCCAAGTCTAACTTGCATCTAGCTGTATTGAGCAATGAGCCACTGCAGGCAAGATCTTATTTCTGTAAATTGTTGAATTACACACCAGGCCATCAGCTCTTTGCCTGAATGTAGGTATGTGGTGGCAGTAATCTCTGCACTCCTCATGATTACAGTGGCCTGGCCGGCAAGAAAGAGAAACGAAACGAAACGAAACCGTCCTTCCACCACGGCCCCTAGGTCCTCTAAATCTATTGTCCCGTCCTCGGATGGAGCTACTCGGACCGAGTACGTTTACAGCATCGTTAAGGCGTTGCGATAATATGGATCGATTGTTCAGCCAGGCATGGGGCCACGAAACGAGGTAACGAACATGGACCTCGTGACGAGACCCGCCAAAATTAGTCGTGATTGAAAGTTCCTGAAGTATGAAGTCTAGCTGATGGGCGCAACATCACGTTATAGCGGCTATTGAATATACAAGTGGGGCCGTGGGTAATTCAGTGAGTACCGCACATGAACCGTCAACGGTACCTGACATCCGATGTCTGGCATGTCAGCGTTGCTGCATGGGATGGACAATGGGAAAATATTGTTATAGGGCTCGACCTCCATATTTCAACTTATGAGTGAGCTCAATTACTTTGGACTTCGCGTAATAATTGTAGTCTTTTCAAATTACCGCTGGAGGATCTATTTATGGCCACAGTTCGTGGTGGAGGCTCACTAGAATCAGTACATCTGTGCCAACTAGGTGACGAGATGCAGTGGAGATAAACGTCCCCCAAATCCACAGTACTGGGTGTGGGTTGAAGCTTTAAAGGGTCAACCGGTCAAATGGCGGACATGCTCTGCGTTCGTTGTCTCCATGTCCCCAAAAGCGAAGCGCTTCGGCTTATAACTGGCACGCTGTACGTGATGTAACGGCAATGTTTGGCGGATAATAAACATGGTTCAGTCAGCGGTCCAGGCAGAGGCCCTCTGCTTCTATGCCGAGGCACGGAATAGCACAGCCCACAAAATTTCGTGTTTGGGATGGGTTTACTGTATTCCAGAAGGTCTTTCCAATAGTGTAATAATCACTAGAACGAATGGGGGTTAAAACGCAAATGATGATCATCAACCACGCGCTCAGCTGAACACAAAAACTTTGAAGGGTCGATGAAATTGTTCATTCATTGACGCTGAGGTATTGTCTGGGCACGCTGGGAAAAGTATAATTCAGCCCACCCGATCAGGTTAGGGACTCCAGCGTCGCTGACACTGACAATAATTTCCTGACTCGCCCCATCAGAAAAGTCCACTACGGCGGCCATTTGTCCCCTTAAATTGCCCTAAAGGGCATGTTAGATCTCACTGAGTTCTTGAGCGCATATGCGTGTCGAAAGGAAGTCCAGAGCATTCCGGCACTAGACTCTCCCCTGATGATCCCAGTGGCTGGGAGCTGGTGGCGTTGACCTCGACGATTTTGAATCATGACCCCCATGACCTCATCGAAAAAAACATTGTCATCCAAGGTTACCTTTGCGTCCTTGACCCAGAACAACCTGGGAACCGTCCGAAAGCTGAACTCTGTTCTCTTTCCGATAAAGTATAGTGAGAAATTCTATAGCGAAATCCTTTTGCCGGAAGTCGAGGACTTTTGCAAGCTCAGTGCGCCTGTTTCTCTTCTTTTCCATCAGCGTGTTGATAGAATTCGCAGTTTATTACAATGATATCCCCGTCGGGACAATATGTTGCAGACTCGAAACGAAGGGCAGCGTTAATCATCTGTACCTCCTCACGATGGGAGTTCTTGCCGTGCGCCATTGTTGCAATTCTATTTCCCGTTCCGATAGTGAAGCTTTTTACTGCTTCCTAGCCTTATCGCTCCCTTGGCATTGGCTCGTATAGCTTGGATGTGATTCTGCGAGCTGCTGCAGCTCATTCCAAACCCCAAATCAGCCGCATATATCTTCATGTCCAGGTGTCAAACGATTCTGCGAAGCATTTCTACGAACGACATGGATTCAAGGAGAGTGGCATTGATGAAGACTATTATAAGAAAATTAAGCCAAGCGGCGCTTGGGTGTTGGAACGAGAGATTGAGCCTTTGGGAAGCAAATAGAGCTGATAGGTTATTCATATTTACAAGCAGAGCACAAAAGGTGAATGGGACTTTCCTCTATTACTGCTTAGCACCAGGCAAACACTCACAGTATATAGGCTACAGAATAAACAAGGGGTGTCTAATACCAAGAGCACAGAGAAATTATAATCAGACACTGACGCCTATCCTCAGACGACATGGTAGGATGAGATAAAACACCTCAAATCACAACTCTTCTGGATTCATGAATCAGAGTGTGGCGAGTAGAACGCTAAGCTGGAAGATATCGAAGTAGTCTCGACTTCAGGGCTGATCCTCGAAACCACATCTCTTCACAAGCTATCAAAAGAAGATCAGTAGGCTGGCCACAATTCGCCAGGTGGACGAACCTGGTGTCTCTTCAACGCGTCCTTCCTTGTGAATGTCTTGCCACAACCCCCGTTACACAAGAACGGTTTCTCTCCAGAATGTGTCTCTCGGTGCCGCTTGAGATCGTGTTGACGGTTGAACGAAAGTGCACACATATCGCAAGCAAATGGGCGCTGGGGAGAGGCAGGATACTGCACGTGATCAACACCCTGCACCATCAGCTGAGTATTCTTCGACTCGTGCGTCCCATAAGGATGGCTTGACACAGAGGAAGAAGAATAGGCTTGTTGTGGAAGAGACGATGATCGGTTGTGGGAATACCCTGGCCTCGGATCAAGTGACGCTATACCGCTCTGGGGTGAATACTGCAGAGGTGGGGGGGAAAGGTTGTAAGGGTGTGGACGGTTTGAACCTGGAGATGAGTAGGGTGAGTGCCTGGTTGTTGAATGGTAATTATGCTGAGGTGTCGCTGCAGAAGGTTGGGCATTTGTGGTGCTATAAGAATAGGTGGTAGAATATGATGATGCCGGCAAGGTAGGAGATACGGGCGATCCCTGTTCTTGGGAGTAGTAGTTCCCATTGGAGGCGGAGTAAGCCATGCGTTGGCTGGACCTGCCCCATTGCGCTTGAGGGTAGGGGGTGTTGGGCTGCTCTGTGGCAGTGTGGCGCGCATTGTCGAGATTCATGATGTGGGATCGAAGGATAGTGAGGTGAGGCGTGTTAAGTTGATCCCATCCCTTTCACCGCCTTCATAAGGCTTTTGGCGAGGCGCCAAACAAGTTCAGGAACAACGCCGAGCCAGAGGGCATGAATTGCCGGGTAGCGGCATCGTCGAGCTGCGGACTCTGGCCATATCCCTGTCTGGTGTCCAAGATATGTCACGATGTGCGAGACAAATTAAGTTAGCCCCTGCGTGCAGGGACATTTGCCGGTGACATGGCCGACCTTCCGTCTCCGGATTGTTCTGCCAGCGTTCGTGCCGTTGTAATTCATACCAGTAACCCTACACTATCTATCGGTTATGGTGGCGCAATTTCCGAGAAAGCGGCCGCTCATAGGCAGCCAATCCAGTATCTTAGCCCTCAAGCCGATACTGCTCAGGGGAAGCCTGGGAGAATGATTGAATTTGACGCTTGCTGAAAAAAAGACTTGTCTGCCTTTGAATCGAAACGCGTTTAGCTTGTTTGGTCACATTGATCGCGCACTCGGACTGCGCCGACACGCTTGCTGGTCTCTTGCGATATCGCAATATCGGCTCTCGATTTCCCGCAACCAATATACCAGTCAGGGACACCAGGGGGCCCATTTACATACTTGGTTGTGAAGTCCCAGCTTTCCGTCGCCAATCTGTCTATGTCTTCGACGGTGACGGCAGCATGTTGGTCGCACATATTTGTCCCTTTGTTCCTACTATAATTATAAGTTTTGAGGGGCTCAAGCCTAAAGAATGGTAATGTCACCCATCAAAGAGCATCAGTCCCGCTACGCGCAATGATCTCGTCAAGGACCCCAGCAATATAACGAAGCATCTACTTCCGAGCATTGTCCAAAGTTTCCTGTTAATGGCAATTCTACTGCGCCATACCATCCCAGCGGTGTCGCAAGCACGTGGCATCATATCCATCAGATGTGGATGTGGGACTTTGGCACCAGCCAATCTCTTGACCCCTTGATCTGAGACAGGGACATTCGGCAGCGCTCTCCACGCATCTAGGGATCCCGAGCGCCTCGAAGACCAATTGGCCCCAGCTTGCGAAGACCTCCGTGCCCCGTTTGATCTAATCCGATCTTCCTGGTGTCATAGTTACTGGGCGCCGAATTTGTGTCCATCTAGCAGGCCTGGGAAAAACGGACCCGTTTGCAATTGGGATGGATTCCACGCACCTGGATGCAATAGGCGAACCCAAAAGTTGAATGATCACATGCGACAGACCCCAGGGGTTGGTATGTGGACACTACTTTTAGTAGGTCACGTTGGACACCGCATCAAATAAGCTGATTTGGCGACATTAAGTGGATTCAGTAATTGGAAAAGCGGAAGCCTTCTTGGACGTCCATCATTGCGTAGTTCCAACCTAAATTCCCAGGGGGGGAATTTCTCGGGATAGTAGAACCGGCAGCGGAACTTTGTGGCATTTGTGGCTAAAGCATGCATAGATGTAAGGTCACGAGAAATTAGTAAATCGGGACCCGTTTGATGAGCGGCCTCTTTGAATTCTATAACTGGTTCCCACCTCATGTTTGTAGTGACAGATGGACCTGTCAAGTGTAGCAATGAATGGATCCGCTCGCTGTTTGAACAAAATGCTGTTGATTAAGGAACAAGTTGGAACTGTTTTGATTTTCCCATCTGCATCTGAAGGGAGGGACAGCAAATTTCGAGGGAGGCCTCAAGGCGTTTCGGATATGGGCGTCTTTCTTCTTTCTTTTCTTCTTTCTTTCCGAAAGATCGGACGGATAAGTGGATAATGAGGTGACGGAAGCAAAGTTTAAGCAAAGCCTGAGTTGAGAGACGAGCCGAGTGTCTGCATTGACTTTGACAATGACTCTGTAGATAATTTTTGCGCCGCGGAGAACCAAGTGATCGTATGGCCATTAGTACACCTGAGTGAGCCTTCAAACGAACCCCCGAACCCATGCGATTTCCGATGACATAACTATTATCTCAACAACAATGTCCAAACGTATCAACACTAATAGTAACCCAATAAACAACAAGAAGGCCCGCTCTCGCTCTCATCCACGGCGACCATCTGATCAACCCAGGATCGATTCTTTCTTCAAATCCCCTCCCACCCCCGCGAATGTTCCCGCGGAATCACTTAATTCCAATTTACCGGCATCTCCCACTCATCCACAAGCATCGATCTTGAACAGGGCAACGCCCGTAACCTCAACGATCATCGATGTCGATGTAGATCTTGCTTCCGACCCGAACTCGGAAGATATCCAAGAGATTCCCGCCGCGACCTTGTCGTTCCCTGCTTCTCGGGCGGCAGTCCTCGACCCCGCAGTTGCAGCTGATCCCACTACTGTGAAGGACCCGCCACTTCAGTATCCTAGCCTCTCTGCCGACCCTACTGGTTTTGTCATCGATACTTGTCCCTGGTCGACCAATGCGCAAGCCCCCTATTCATTCCTGGTTCACGCCCTATGCGCTGTATATGCAACGCGCTCACGTGTTGCCATCCTGAACACTCTCACCAATGCTTTCCGGGCTATTACACGATACAATCCGCCGTCACTGCTGCCGTCTCTTTATTTACTGTCTAATTCTTTGGCACCACCGTATGTGCCAATTGAGCTTGGCCTAGGTCCATCAATCATCTCCAAAGCAATCCAACATGTATCTGGCATTACTCCTGCGACTTTTAAACGTCTCTATAACCAAACGGGTGACCCCGGGGACGTCGCTTTTCTAGCCAAGTGCAGTGTCCGTACTTTGGTTCCTCATGCCCCCCTCTCCATTCAAGGTGTATATGATACGCTGCTGAAGATTGCTGATATCAAGGGGAAAGGGGCCGTAAGCCGTAAGCAGACAATGGTAGAGAAGCTCCTCGTCGCGGCGAAAGGAGAGGAGATCAGGTACCTTGTCCGAACACTCTCACAGCACATCCGTGTGGGTGCCGTGAGAACAACTGTATTGTCTGCTCTCGCCCGGGCCCTTGTCCTGACACCCCCCGCGACATTGATCAATTCTACCCCATCGGGTTCTTCATATACTGCTTCCGCTGAGCTCGTCGCGCAGGTTTGTCGAGTTTCTGAGACATTCCCTAATAAGAAAGAGGAACGCTCGAAGATACTGCTACTAGAAAGATTAGCCATGGCTGAAGCTCTCCTGAAGAAGGTCTTTGTACAGCACCCTAATTACGACCACATCATTTCGGCAGTTCTAGAGGTAGGTCTTGAAGGCTTGGCGTCAAGGGTGACTCTTACAGTCGGTAAGTGCCTATACGTTCACACCCGGACAGGATCCCGCATGATGGCGAGTTTAATAGGGATTCCTCTCCAGCCCACCTTGGGATCTCCCATGCGATCCTTGGACGAAGTGTATGAGCGCGTGGGTAGCCTGGCATTTACGGCAGAATTCAAATATGATGGTCAGCGGGTACAAATACATGCCAAGAAGGTTGATGTAGGAAAACTTTCTGTCAGCCTGTTTTCCAGGCACCTGGAAGATATGACCGAAAAGGTCTTCCATATACTTCCGACGTTCCCGCGCCTTGCCAGCTGATATGTTGTGGCAGTACCCTGACGTCGTGTTCTTGGTCCAGTCCTTCTTCATATCCCACGAGATATCTTCGTTTATCATTGATGCCGAGATTGTTGCGATCGACACTAGTGGTGACTCCCTCAAATCTTTTCAAGAACTCTCCAACAGGGCCCGGAAGGACGTAAAGCTGCATGAAATCAAGGTTTCTGTCTGCGTTTACGCCTTTGATCTGATGTACTTAAATGGACAGGTAAGCGCCCTTGTGTTCAGTGATGTGATATTTACATCAAACACAATCATCGGCAGTCGCTTCTCCAAGAGTCTTTTCGTAGCAGGAGGGACCTCCTCCGCACTCACTTTCCGGTGGCACTGGCGGACCAACCCGGATCTGCTAAATTTGATCACGTAGAAAGTTGTGAGAGTGATGTCGGCAGGAAAGAAATTGAGAAATTTTGGCTCCGGGCAGTGGATAGCCGATGCGAAGGTCTAATGATAAAAGTGAGAGGATAATTTTAACTCCCCTTTTCTCGACCGACTCATTAGAAAATCTTTTAAAAGCTTCTAGACCATAGCGAAGTTCTGGAAGCCACGAGTCCGAAGAAGGATACCTCCCGGAAACAGCCATTACCTGCAACATATGAACCTGGTAAGGCTTTGCAAATTCTTGTCTGGGGTGACATCTCAAATTATTCCCCTTAGACAAAAGAACATCAGCGTGGCTGAAGCTGAAGAAGGACTACGTCAATGGTCTAGGAGACACCCTCGATGTTGTGCCCATTGGAGCCTGGCACGGAAACGGAAGAAAGGCGCAATGGTGGAGCCCAGTCCTTCTCGCCATCCGTGACACCCACACGGATAGACTCGTGGCGACATGCAAATGCATGTCGGGTGAGCTTGCGGTACTTCGTGCCTGAACGAGGAGTTAACAGTCACACTAGGGTTCTCTGACAGCTTCTACAAGGTATGACCATCCTCTATGGCTTCATCGCTAACGTTGACTCATGAACTGATGGTATGTCTGCGTGCCCTGCAGTCGATGAAAGATAGGTACTCGGAAAGTTCCGAGAACTGCTCGACGCTACCTCTGTGGGGAGAAGTAGAAGCCGGAGGCACGTCGAGTCACTCTTTATTGAAGTATTTTGAGAGATAATGATTTATAACCAGGCTATTCACCTAGCGTTTACTTTCGGCCCCACGAGGTCTGGGAGATCCGAGGTGCTGAGTAAGTATCATTCATCATCTCCGCTTTTGAGCAAAATTCGGAACCATCTCGGGCAGTGTCACACTTAGTCCCGTCTCAGTTGCTGCGAAGGGACTCGTTTCAGATGACAAGGGCCTTAGTCTCCGATTTCCACGCTTCATCAGAGTGCGTGAGGACAAGTCCGTGGAACAGGCAAGTTCTACGGATTTCCTGGCAGGCATGTATCAGGAACAGCAAGATCGAGGCAAGGAACATGCAGGCGCTGACGATGGTCAACTTATCGATCCAGCGCTCTCTGATTTGGACGATGACTGGGAGAGTGACGACTTGGAGTAGTTTCGCCGGTTATCTGAGCCTATCTTATCAGGCTTCTCGTAAGGTCTGTTCTTATCGATTGATGAACAAGATGGAGAGGGCCATCATCTTACTTACCGAGACTCCCAGAGCTTTGTTTCTACTTTACCTTACGCGGTCTCATACTTCGGCGTCACCATTCTTTTAATTGTCGCAGCTGAGGTGAAAGGGGATGGCGTGTATTTGATGACGTATATTGGTCATTTAAATACGGCACTTGCTGAAAGAATGCATGAGGAAGCAGGGCAGCCCTGATATGTCCGTGACGAGACAGTCCAGGGGTTGCTTCACGTCTAGCTTCTCCGTTCATCCATACGGAAACTGAGCCCAGCTCCCCCGTCCGCAGAACCGGATGGTTTCAGTAGTTCAAGCGCGCGCTCGGGGAGTCCGGGTTGTAGGTCCACGAGGCTCAGACATACCGGGTCAACCATGTGGACCACGCTACACTAACCCGAATTGTTCCGATTCCGATGTAGCGCGGAGAGGGATAAAGGGATGCACTTTTATGGACACGGGCGGACGTCCGAGTCTCGGTGCCGAAGTGTATACAGTACGCAGTACGGGTACATCAATCAATTGTTGTTGTGCTAGCCTGTCATCTTGTCATGCTGCCTTTCGTCACACGAGACTCCTTCTGGACTAAACCGCAAACACGACGAGGTTGTAATACGTTATCATGCCGAGAATTCCCCCCCTATTTTGCGGGGCAAGTGTAGAGTCTTGAAACGCATAAATTGAAGCTTATCGGAAGTGGTACGTGTGGTAGCGTCGTGGCACATTGGGATTGTTTGGCGCTCCTCGGCCTACATCGTGCGTGTATCATGTGTGTTCTCATAAAGGCGAGCGAGGAAAATATCGTATCAAGTGTAATCAGTCACATTAGAGAGACAGAACCCGGAGGGTTGGGG
>QFDX01001694.1:0-12548 GCA_003315875.1 Lactifluus piperatus
GGCTTAGGGCATTCGTCTGCGCCGGTGGTGGTCGTGGGTTTGCTGAGGTAGGTACGCCTGCGGCAGCAGGACTTCCAGGATTGGGATGTGCTGCGGTCCTGCCTGGACGACGGCGCAATGTTGGATGTGTTGGCGTCGGTGCCGGACCAGATGTTAGAGGAACAGGGTTAGCGGCTGTGGCTGCAACTGCGTTGTGGAGACGTGTCGGTGAGGGGGGCGGTGACGGTGTCGGGGGTATGGTGTCTTGCTGCGTGATGCGTTTTGTAAATGGGACGCGCGCATATGGGCTTGGTGCTTCCGGATTCTTGAAGATCGGTTTGGGACGGGGGCGCGTCGGCGACGGAGATCCCATTGGGCTGCTCGTACCCGCAGCCCCCACTCCTGCAGTTGTTTTTAGAGACGGCGACGGCGAGGGTGGCGTGGCTGTAAGCGGGGATGTAGACGGGGGTAAGCGACCGGGGAATCTGATACGCAGTTTCAGGGAATCGGTCGTTTCAGAGGGCGTGAGGCTAAGCGACGCAAGCATTGGCTCGACTTTGACCACTTTGTAGGTCCTCTCTTCGCCGTCGCTGTCGAGCTCGATGATATCGGTCGAATGCGTTGACGAGAGGTCACGCTGTGGATGCGGGGCGCTAAGAATAGTCGGGGCCGGCGACCGCGAAGGCGCGGCGGGGGCGTGATTTGGAGTAGGGCCCAGGGGTGCAGGTTGCACTGGCGGCGGTGTTAGTGTTGGCAGGTCAGGGGCACGAGAAGGTGCGGTGTCGAGCAGGGTGCGGTAGCGCGCTTCGAGACTGTTGGCAACCTCAAGCATCTGGCGTTTGCGCCGCTCGCCTTCATTGTGTGGTGGGGGGGCAGCATCCGTGCTACCTCGCGCGTCGCGCTCGCCATCGCATGGTGGCGGGCGTAGCGAACCCGCAAAGAAAGAGTCTGATGCGCCGAGAAATGCAGAGGGTTCGAGCGCGCGCAGCTGCTCGATGCGCTCCTTGAGCTTGTAGTGCTCGTGCTTGAGCTTTTCTTTTTCTCGTAGGCGCTGTCGTTTCTCGAACGCCTCGTACTTGCGATGCCGCTTTTCGTAGGCCGCATCAGAGGTGTCAATACCTTCCTGTAGCGCCACAGTTGCGTCAGATTAAACAAGAAAATCCGCAAAAAAATTTTTTTTGAAGAAAAAAAAATCAAAAAGCCGATACAGTTCGGCACGCACATCGTTTAGACCGCGGGGCCGAAATCGTCCTCCTACGGCCTCATGCTCTGACAGGAGCGTGAATTCCGGCGTCTGAATAACCTGTTGCTCGCGGTACGCGCGGATGACCTCGGGCTTGTCGAAATATCGCTCGTATGCAGACGTGTTGAGCTGTGAGCCATCTGCCCCTGTAGCATCTCCAAACGCGCGCGCGCGCGTCGAGTTGGTTGTCAGTAAGAGCTGCGTGTGCGCCGGGATCAAGGGCTCATTTTCCCCTATAAAAAAAGGAAAAAAAGAATATCAGAAAAGAGGGAGCGGAATCGTGAGTCACCCCGGCGCATGCACGGGAGAAAAGAAAGGGAAGAAACGCACGGCGTCGACGGAGCGTCTCGAGGATTTGCGTGTCGACATCGCAAATACCGACGCCCGGGCCGCCCCTGCGCGAGCGCGAGGGCATGATGCGCCGCTGGCGAGGTCCATTAGGGCCTGAGGTGGAGGCCGCAGAGGGGCCTGCTTGTGGGGAAGGCACGGCTGAGGACTGCTTGGAAGGACCGGCTACAGAATTGGTCGTTGCGTTTATCGTCGGCGATGCGGCGACAGCTGCCACGCCTGCTGGCAGTGCGGTGGATGCTGGTACACGTCTGGGCATACAGCCAGAACAGAACAAGCGGGGGCAAAAAATTTCGGGGGGGAGAATAGGTAAGATAGGAGAGAGGCGGTCGTCGCCGCTGTCTGTCTGTGCTATGGTTCCGCCCTGCCCCGTTATGGCACTCGTTGTGCGTCTGACTGTCGTGGACGATGGCGAGGGGTCTCAGGCCTCTTATTCTTTCAGCCCATTTTCAACATTGTTTTAGCCAATTATTCACTTCAGCTCGCCAAGGGATAATGTGATTTTAGATAAGATCAAGCACCGGAACCATTGTGGCCGGGCTCGTACTTTACATGGTCCCTCTCCACATCATAGCCCTGGCTCCATTGTCCATCCCAGCTGCTCCCATATACAGGCGTTGTTTGTGTCCCATATTGGTTAGATGCGAGATATTGTTGCTGTTGCTGCATCATGTCGAAATTCAAACCAAACCTCGCGGCAAACCGTGGGTTAATATGCGGTTGAATGGGTGCCTGTGGCGACGACACGAACTCCTGCTGTTGCTGTTGTTGTAAATGCGAATATGGCTGTGCAAAGCCAAACGATGGCAACCGCGGGGGAAATGGCGTATAATCCGACGGGCCGCTAGGAGACTCGTAATGAGGCGAAACGTTGTCAGAAGCGGGATATTGCCCTATTGCTTGCGCAATAATCATCGAGGCAGGCGATAGTGGCCTGGCACCGTGAGCACCACGGTCTTCGGTACCACGTGTCGGGTGCGCTTCTTGCCCATGCGCCCCACCGCGTCCCCGGCCCCGACCACCACGATCACGACCGCGACCGCGGCCTCGCCCGCGTTCACGATGGTGATGCAGCCGGTGGCCGCTTCCACGACTTTGCCCGCACCCGTAGTCGTTCCGACCCGCATGTGCACGTCCATCGGGCCCACGCTGGGGTCTTGGTGACGGGCAGAGCGCCGACGTCGCCGAGCTTGGACCAGATTCTGGTTGGTTGTAAGCATCCGAGTAAGGATCGTCGTAAGGCTTGGGTGCAGGACGTGACGGGCCCGCGCCGTAATCCAAGTCCATGTCATACACGCCGTGCTCCGCATACGGATTCCAGCCGTACGACGCATCCACATCTTGATCGCGCACATGGGCCGGCGATGCAGGAACGCTTGGATTACGCGAACCATGCCGCCTGTGCTCCACGATATACGCATGTCAACTCTTGCCAAGCGAAGAGGACAAGGGAACGAAATACGGACTTTTCCCGAAGTTTCGCTTTGTATGCAGCTTCCGCCTCGTCATCCGAGAATTCGAGCTCGTACTCTGCGGGTTCTTCGTCGTGTACGTTGCTGGCATCGCTGCCGCGCAGCCTTGCAAGCTCAGCCACAAAAACGTATTTGCTATGCGCCGGAATATGAAATACGGATCGCGACACACGGGCTTCGTGCAGATCCAACGGGAATGAGCTGTTGAATCTGACTTGATACATGGGTTGATACGTTGGCCCGAACGTCTCGTGTATCTGGACGGAAAGTTGGGAGACAGCAGGAGTAGAAACAAACTGTACTCACGTAGCCCAAAACTTTCCGATCTTCGTACACGAGGAGAGTTTCTGAGTCAAGCGCATTCTCCGATGTACGATGTGTCGCAGACGCCGAGGATTCGCCTTTTACGATCACAACATTGTTCACAATGTTCATGATTTCGCCTGCTTTTTCGAGTTGCTCGTCCGGCCCGACTTGGGTCATAGGGGGGACCAGGATGTCTGACTCCATTTGCTCATTTTTGGTGCGCAGTGGTACTGTTGTTGCGACGATACCGCCTTCGCCATCCTCGTCATCTTCGTCCACAGGTTTGGATCGCATGGAATTTACCAATACATCTTCCTCACTCTCACTCTCCGAGTCCGAGTCCGAGCCCGAAGAAGAGTGTGATTCTGACGAGGACGAGGAAGTGCTGGAGGTGTCCTCCCTGGCAGAGTTTTAGTTTACAAGAACGGATTAACGAGACAAGGCGAACCTTCCTGCGTTATCCTTCATGGGGACCAGAATGGCTTCGGCCTCATCCGCGCTGTCAGCGCTCTCACCGGAACTGTCCACCGAATTGTCATCTGTGGCAAGTGGAGTAACCGGTTTTGCAGGAGCAATTCTAGGACAGACCAGGTCTTGGATAAGAAGGAGATCTTGTGGGATGGTACTAGGGACTTTGAAGCTTTCGTAGCGTGCTCCAGGACTTGCCTCCATTTAGGAACTACACAATGAGCACATTCGCTCACTCAAGCTCAAGCTATCGAGCGCAAACGCGAACCAGTTGCGAAGCCCGTTTCTGCCTTCGGGCCGCCGGCCCGGAAACGTCCGGCAAACTTCGCAACCGCAACTACTGTGCTGTATGGCACAGCCCATGCAGTAAGTATTTCGGATATCGAGTACCGACTTGTAATTGTAAGGCACCTATCTACTTCTTGACATCCCGGAAATCTTACACGTGCACGTACTGGTACCGTGCAGGATCAGTCAGCAGCGGTCACTTTCCAAGCCCAATTGCCTTATTGTACCCTCGCTACACGAAGTTGCTTCATGCGTCGCCTTGCTGTCTGAGAGTGTTTATTCACGCCTCCATTGAACGCCCGGCCCGCCTCCTTCCACCTGTCATTCTCCTCACCAGGATTGATAGGAAAAGCATAGTTCCGTAGGAGCCTCGCACCACCGGGCTGCACCAATGAGCGAATTTCAAAATGAAAGGAAAGAGAGAAACGCACGTGTACATCAATATACCCTGTCACGTCAACAGCATATTCGTCTATCAAAAGAATGTATGCACCGCTTTCTTTCACATATTCCTCCAATTCTGCTTCGGTCCACGTCGGGCCTACCCATTCCTCCTCAACTGCCGTCTTATACGCGCCATCGTGGTCACGCCTATGCCTTAACATATGCGCACGGGCTGCTGCAATGTCTTCCGCGCTAGCGCAGCGTAGTCCCCACGCAAAGCCAACCTTCGCGAGCGCAAGAATAACCCATTTCGAGGGGTCCCAATCAGTTTTTGCAGGTCCTGAGCGGTAGTCGTGCGGAAATGCGTGCTGCACCATGCTTCAGTTGAATGATAAGAATGCATTGGCTCTACCTAACGCACGTGCTAAGAACCGATCAGCACAAGATCCCAACGAGGCAGTGATCAGAAGCACATACAAAGTTATGGTTGCCCTCCCCGGCAGTGAAAAGTGCGAGTAGCTGCAAGTACGTTAGAAGTATCCAACTGGGTGCGATACAACAACACACGAAGTTGGTGCGTGACGTATTTTCGTCAGAGTATGGCTGCACGCCATCCCAGTGAGCAAGGCTATGATAATAGATCTATTTCAGCACTGAGTGGTGGTGGGTAGTACAAGAGCGTACGAATTGATGAGGAATGTACAATGCCAGACTATTTCCAACAAGTCAGTTTCGCAATGCACTCCAACGCAGACGTTGATACGCACTGAGAAGTCGCCCAACAAGAGCCCCGTAAATAAAACCCCCGGCCATATCACCGTATGCAGCACCCAACATAGTGGGAAGAACCACACCAAGTGCAACGGCAATTGGAACTACCCATCCAACGTTAGAGCCTACGTGATTCAGTATATCTGTGTATTACTCTTACTAAAATATCGGTGCTGCAACCGCACAACTAAGCATGGCACGCGGTCAGCTGACCTATCTCGAGAACCGCAGCCGCGACGCGTCAACGAACCTGGATCCTCTTTGAGGTCTTCACGCTCAATCAAGTGGAGTTTGGCGTAATTGGGCTTGAAGAAGATCCATCCGACGTGGCTGAAGAGGAAACCACGAGTCGCGCAGTACCTAGGGAAACCCGGACATATAACCTAGTAACCGTGGGTGGCGATCAGGCACGTACGGGTCATTCTCCTTGTCATCAGTGAACCTCTAGAATATAAGAGGTCATCAAATGATGGGGTGATGAACGGTTATCTCGGCGCACATGATGAAGTCGGTGCCTGAGACACCTGGTAGACAGCATCAACGCTCAACACTCTTCAAGCGCATTGGACCCCAGGGACGTTTACGTACCACCACTGAAAGGAAATTCGTTAACAACGTTCCACGCACACAACATGTTTATGTACTGTACCTTGATTGAACCCTGAAAGGCGCTTGCTCCGATTGCTGCGAGAACGATCCGTACGCTAAGGGACGCGCTAAAGCTCCGATGAGAATATAGGCGGTGGTATCCAATAGTAACGCTGCATCGGGGAGTTCGGTCAGATACTGAATCACGCGTCGTCTGGGATATAAAGCACTGATATGCGCACCCGAACGCTGCCAGCTGCCAGAGCGCAATGGTCGCGATGAGAATGGCTTTGGGCACAGTAGATGGGGGACGATGGTAGACGCCATAGGCTGCAGCAAGGTGTGTACCACAAAAGAATATGATATTCGACCACCAGATAGCAGGTCTTTTTGGCGGAAGACTAGAGGTCATGAGAGTAGAACTGAAAGAAAGGGCGACAAATTAGAGTGGGTTCGCTTTAAAAGGACCTGGTCATTGACAGTGACGAGAAAGGACAAGACGGCTGGAATATTCGAGGGACGGCTTATGAGTCTAGTTAATAAGTTAATATCGATATTATTAGGGTGCTTTATCTTCTTTGGACGATTCCAAATAGCAAGAATTTGAATTAGAAATGCTACGCCCAGGGTATCAACGTTGACGTTGCATCAAATCCGCCTCCGTCGGCGACACTGTCAAATTGGTCGACTTGGCTGGATCATCTGTTATCCGCCTCACCTCGCGTATCGTATTGCCGTCCGTCTGCCACACCCCCCACTGGCCTTCCGCGCTCGCCCCCATTCCCATACCCTCAGGCCGGTGGTCCATCCCACCATCAACCCATCTACCACCACTCAGATGAACCTCTTTCAATCCATGAGACAATAAATGGTTTATGATATGGCAAATAGTTCCTTGATTAATGCCTGACCCTGGAAGGATAGCTGGCCCTCCCGTGCTCTGCGATCGTCGGAACAGCTCTCGGAGGACTGGTAAACCTGCGAGAGCCGATTTGCTTTGCCCGCTATGAGTGGGCATTCCAATCAGACAACACTGAAATGGCGTAGAAAAGAAACCGACCTAGTTAGAATTCGTGTCACGCCGTGTATGGTGCATATCTGGTCAAACGCTATGCAGCACAACCTGTCATTCACACGGAGAGTCTGCTGTCGCAATAGTTTTCCACACACCTCCGATTGCAGAAATTGACATGTCAAATGCTCTATGAAAACAGACTGTGATACCTCCGGATACTGGTTCGCATGGCAATTCGGGAAACGTAGCACACCTTGCATGGGAAGAGCAGCCTCCACTAGCCTATTAATTATTAATTATTACGTATAAGGGCATATGCAGAGAATGTTATACCACGACGCACATGCGAGTGCGAGGGACGTCTACAGTCCCATCCGGATTCAGGGCACCAAATACGACACCTGTGACTCCGACACTTTTAAAGAACCCTATGTCTTCCAGCATTACGTCTAGCTCTTCGTCTGAATATAAGAAGTCTCCTGTACGGGGACGGACCATGGCCTTTTGATCGATAAGGTAAAGAAGCAACAAATCGCAATGTTCAAATGTAAACCTGTTTCACTGAGGGAAAACGACCAACCATGATCGGTAGATGGGGAACCACTTTCTGAATGGCGCGGACGAGACCAAGCGAGGGCGTTGTGCCCCCTCCGATACCGAGATTACCACACACCTCGAGCCTGTTTGCCCCACCGTGGGCTGCGCTGGCGAACGAACATTATCACGAGTATCAGAGCATCCGAGATGGCAAGCTAAGGCTTTACCGCGAACCTGACTGCGGATTGGACGGAATCCACACAAACTTCCAGCACTAGTTGTCGTTGCGATGGCATTGCTAGAGCAGATTGTGAACACCGTGTACCACCCAATTGGACATTACCCCGGCCTCGGCAAACACCGCATAACCAACCAGGTGACCTGAACTGAATTCTTTCACACTCCAACGCGTTTCCCATCATTCTTCTTCTACTACGTACGTATACATTAATACTGACAAGAGGCATCTGTTCCAAGTGCTCTGCCACTTCCGCTGATTCCATAACTTGGTACAGCAAGTATCTTCTCGATCCAATAACATCATCATGGCGACTTTCCTTTTTTCGATGATTATTAAGTTAACCCATAATTCACCGACTCACGCGCTGTCACGGTTATGCTTAGAAAACTTTGGTTGGCCGCTCAGTGCCTGCTCAGTGCGGTGATCCCATTGATGATTGAGATCACCAGATAGCCGTTTTTGCAGCACGTTCGAACTAGATCAAACTGACACGGTAAGTGGGACAGACAGTCTTTCTTTTTGCTGAGTTATACAACAGAATTTCGCAAGCAATCAAGGAGATTGAAATTAGGGTCCTGTTTGAAGTCAGGGATAGTACTCGAGTGCAGCGTGGGTTGACCTGAGTGTGTTGCTTAGGAACAAGTCCACCACTGCCACCCGAAGATTAACAACGACCTTGTCACTGGCCACATTGCCCAGGTTAAATGGCGACAGAATGGGCCAGTCGGGACATACACGGACTAGGGTGAAGCCTGGCACCTGCGTATCTCTTCACCCGCCTACAGTGAACGCCACCAAGGAAGTTGTCAAATACGTCGGGTTGATCAGTACACCTCAGTTCTTATATTGTCAAGTGTAAACCTCGCCAGCATGTGCCATGGCCAAAGACCGCGGTTCTTGTTTGACTATATTTATTCATCTGCATTCTGCCTTGAAGCGGCGCTCGATGTGACTATTGTGCAGAAGCATCATATGGACGTACAGGTTGACGCATTCAAGTTGAAACTTGAAAATTTGAAGCGTTGACATCCTCTTCGAAACCCTCTCCTAGCCCGGGGCCTACTAGTAAGCGTTTACACACAAGTCAACTTGTACCGTGCATACACTCTACGTGCAGGGGGTCAGGTTCCCTTAGGGTTGCACGTTACAAAGTCGCTCTCGCCTCCATTGACACTGATCGTAGCTTGCCTCCCTGGGGACGGTACTCGATTACGGTAATGGGGCAGCTGCCATCAGGTCTGGGGGGTAGCCGAGTTCAGTACCGATCCTTCACGGGGCCCCACAAACAGTTCATGTTTTGCTCGGCTAGCAAGAAATTGGGTATTGTAGTAATGTGTCCCTTCGATCTCACCGTGATAGTGCTTGTTAACCGGTTTGGCACTCAATGTCAGACCTGGTCAACAACATCGCACTTCCACCCTTCGCCGGTGACGGCAGCTGGCGTGTATACGCCGCACCGGACTACGTTGCTGATTCATTTGATTATACGGAGTTAGAGGAGACCGCGTCGTGAGTGTCTTCTGCTCCGCTTCTTGCGTATAGGAGCGATACGTTCGTTTTCACTGACACTAGAAGTGGCAGGTATCCCGCAGAGTATATGCCCCCCCTGCTTTACTGGGCCCTCTTTGACGCGGCGACAACTGCGGCGCCGCCCCCGCAACATCGCACCGGGCCCACCCCCTGGTGGTGCCAGAGACAGTCCTCGGCAAACGGCCTCGCGAGACCGAGGATACCCATCACGATGCGGGTCTAGGCGATCACAATGAGCATCATCCACACCCACGCAAGAAGGGTAAACGGAAGATGGCCGCGACTGGGGTTCTGGAGGCAGCGGGGACGACAAGTAAGACCCGCCACAGGCCTGCCGCAAGGACCTCAGCAGATCTCAATAACAAATCCAATGCAGCGGGTTGCGGAGCGGGGATGCTCGCAGCCATGAGGGCGCAAGAAGTTTATCAAAGACATCTGCGGGGACCAAGTGCCCAGCAGGGGTTGGTAGGAACTACAGCGCCAAGCCAGCTGATATCAGTTGAGGGGAGTGTAGCAGGAGGACCGTGGCACCACCACAGCAGCATGGTGCGGCAAGAACCGGAGCTGGAAACCTACGACACGGAGAGCAACGGGCACGAGGAGCAGGAAGAAGGCGAGTTGTTCAGCATCCCCAAGAGGCTGAAGGAGCGGCAACAGTCACTACTGGTGGCCACGCCCGGCAGAGTGGGAGCGTAAAGCAGTTGACGTGCTCAAGTGTCGACTTTGTCCTGGTGCTGACTTTAGCAATTGGGATGATTTTAAGCGCCACTGCGACACGGCCGAAGCGCACCCCGCGAAAATCTCATTCTGCAACCACTGTGGGGGTTTCTTTGCGCGCGGGGATGCGCTGAAGCGGCATTGCAACAAGCGGCCTGGAGAGTGCTTCGACGTCACAGCAGACGTCGCCAACAGGAAGCGCAGCGAGACCGATCGGATCCACAAGGTGTTCGAGGCAAAGACTCGAGCTTCATCTGAGGACTGGCAAAGATCTCGGGAAGCCGTTCTCGTTGATTATCAAGGCGTTCCCAGGGTCATCGAAGAAAGGCAGCAGAGAGCAGGGTCGGAGTCGACTTGCGGTCGCGCACAAGTCGAAACCTCGCACTGGACGCTAGTTAGTGTTGTTATTTCTTACGTTTTTTCTTCATTTGTTTGCTTTGCTTTTGCCTGTAGTGTTCGGTCTCGCCTTGTCTCCCTTTGCCCAGCTCTCTATATATATCGCTGAGTTTCGCGTCTGGCTGCAAACTGGTGTCCCGATTGCACCGTGTTTCCCCATCTTTCGAGCGACCCTTACCCAATTGCTACAGAAAATCCTGCACGCGAACCGCGCGAGTCAGTTGCAGGCGAAGAAAAAAAGAAAGCGGGGGGGACCGATATACTGTAGAAACAAACAATCGATGGATTACAGCCGAATCGGATAAGTTTATAAAACCCACGTTGCCTTGGCATGGTGAACTTTTTCTTGCCACGCTGACGCATTGTAAGTAAATGAAGAACACACCAGACCACCAAGGGCATGCCTCTTCACATGGAACACCACGAGATATCCTCACTAGGACACACGTGCTACACGCGGTCACACGAGAGCTCGTGATTACACAGACACAGACACATATTCGCCACAAGCCTGCCTTGTGGGATCAACCAGAGGATATTGGAATAATTTAGAAACCGACCGGACGACCTGACACAAGAGTCCGCGCGGTGCGTTGATCGGCATGAAGAGCGTGGAGAGAGAAGAGGAAGAACATGCTATCGATAAGACGCCGCGCCAGCGTTACTTCAACATCTAATAACTTCAAATCCTCGGCGAACGCGATGATGGTAGCGATGGGCCTCTGATAGTGTACGTGCCTCGGAAATGTGCATATCGATGGGCAGACACGGCGCACGCTTCGCGCGTATCACGCGAGATACGGATATTGTACTCTATGCAAGTCGACCACTGGCACAGCGGCACATTCGTACGACCTGTCAAATCATTCCTCGCCCGTCGACAGGGACACCCATTTACCAGACAGTGCTACGCACCCGGTGTCACGAAGAGTGGGAATATAAACTCCCATCTTCCCTGCCCTTTCACGACATCCGTACGAGAAAAGTCCCGTTCCGTCCAGGGTGAACTCTGGCCGAGGCACAGTGGGCGACAGGGAACCCGGAGAGCCTAGCTCGTTAATATTCCATGCTCCCACAGCTGGCGCCCTCTCCGCAACCCCAGATTGTGTACCCTCGGTCGTACTACTCAAAGAATACCTTACCTGTCGAAAAGTCCCCCAGCGAGACGCAGCGACCTGGTGCATACGACAGCTTCCCTGTTGCTGGAGAGGGGAGAGGCTGTCCACGGCGGACGTTATGTCTAGTAGGATCTCCGCGATACCAGTCTCGAGGTCAGGGTCCCAGTCCTGTTACCTCATGCGGGCTGCAATTCCGTGCGCAAGATCATGAGCTTCAAGAAAGCTACCCATCATGGAAGAAGGGAGTGAGTGTATAAGCATCGTATGTTCAGTGCTAGGTTTCAATTCAATGCAATGAGGCCCTACTTGACTGAGTTAGCTCCTCAAGTACACCATCTGCAGCCGTGACTCCAACACCCTTGCTGATGAACCATCATATGCCATAACATGTGGGTGCTCTTCATATTCCCTGTCACACCTCTCCAGATAGTCAGCAGCACCTGACAACTGAGCAACTCGACAGACAGCAGCATGTAACTTGAGGTATCGTGGGTCTGGCAGCTCCATATTAGTAGTTCATTGCCTGCCAGTTTAGCTTCTATCTCGCTGTCCAAACAACGTTGGTAAGCATCGTGAAGTGTGAAATCGTTTTCTGGATGGAACAGGTTCGGAGGAAGTGGCTGATTCCTTGGAAACGGCGGGGGTTTGGTGCTGTCATTGTGGTGGCTATAGACTGAAGCTGCTGCAAGTCGACCGATATCACGTCACGGCCGTTTCGACCAAAAAGGAAGTGTAAAGTGACAGGTTTGTTACGGTTATGCCCCAACAGCTTATGGTAAAGTGTTAAAAGAAATAAATAAACGAAATACATCCAAATTAGTGCGTTATAATCAAGCGATTCTACAAAATGTGCCAAGGTCGTTCGTTCAAAGCGACGTTTACTATTTGGGCTTACTGCTACATTCATGTATACCTGTCCGTGCGGTTTAGTCGAATTTAATCAGCCAATTCTCATCTCAGAGCACAAAAGGCGGCGAACCTTCCTGACTTGGTATCTGGTGCGGCGATCCCATTACCACTCTCTGTGTCATCAAGTATGCTAGGATTCCCCACTGACGGAATTCCCAACTGAACCGTGGTGAATTGTTGCGTCGTTCCATACATCTCGTGGTCGAGCGAAGACGGAGATCGGAAGCGCCGCGCGGCC
>QFDX01001695.1:0-20948 GCA_003315875.1 Lactifluus piperatus
ACGGAGACGGATATGAATAGCTTGTCAGAGCTACGCTGGGCCTATAGCTTTGCTTCCCCCTCAAAAATAAACTTGTCACCGCTAGATGATGGCGGGGAAGAAAAGGGGGGTTAAACGGTTGAAAATGATATGAGCTGATCGGAGGGTGAGAATTTAACAGTGATCCGGCTGTCGTCGTCGTTATGTATATCGTGAATGAGCAGAGGAGGATGCTCTGTTGTCGTGAATGCAAGAAGAGAGAGGGAACGAGAGAATCGTTGAAAAAAAAAAGAAAAAAAGAAAACAAAGTTGAGGGTAACACACTTATGTTATCTCCGGGAGATAACATGCTTACTAATAATTTCATATATATGACAACATCCGACATCCGACTCGACCGCGGTGTCATCGAGCCTGGCTTATTCTACTTTTCTCCATCAGATGGACTCCCGCCTTACACTGCATCCTGCGCGGCAAACTCAATTCTTATCACAAACAAGCCATCTGACAACATCAAAACCACGCCACTTGTGCCGCCCGTCTCCATCTGCGCCATTCCCACATGTATTCAGTCTGGAGCTGACCAAACTTGGTTGGTATAGCTGATTTATCAACCACGGACCCATGCGTATGCATCATCCAGTAAACCCAACATAACATTACAAACTCGTGTGATCCTTGCTCTGTGCGCCGCTGGGATGCAGACATGTATTTCCGTTTGTCTCCTTAGGAACAGTCCATCTGAATTTCTGTGATCAACAGTTATGTCCCATGCGAAGCTAGCATAGTGCCTGTATATTCAGATTCAGGAACATCCAGCTCTTAATCCTATTCATTTCTCCGTTGCGCACACCCAGAATTGGCAGACTTCTCGACGTCCCTGTGAAAAGTTTCCACTCCATAAGACTAATACCTCGGCACACCCGAATAGAACCGATCCTTATCTCTCCACTTGCTCCCTCACTGTACCATTGCTCCCAAACAACTATTTAACTTCTTGACCTGGCATTTGTTACAAAGCACCTCGGCGCACTGAGTGGGTCGTCCTCCACGAGCGTCAGGCATCGAGCTTCAAAAGATCTAGGCCGTCGGTTGCTTGGCCTTATCAAATTGGTGAGTGGCGCTGAAACGTCTAGAAACGCGTGCCCGTTCCAAATTGACTGGAGCATCTTCCCACAAAGTCTTCCCCACTTCCCAAGCGACGGCCTTCGGTAAGGCACTTCTCTCAGCCGCGTGGTCTAGGTCGAGTACAAAAGCGCTTGTTGTCGCGATTAGCTGGCCAGAGCACGATGCTAATCTGGCCTTCTTGATGCAAAACATTGCGCTCGTGAGATTTTCCCCAAGGAGTATGATCAAATGCTTCTCGCCACGTTGACATTTCGTGTAGTTCGGTACCTGAACTCTATGCGCTGCCCTGTATTTCATTCACTCTTGCCTGCTATCTCCCTCATTTCGTTTTCCCTCCACCACCTCTCCACCCCCGCCACCATCTCTCCATTCCTTATGCAAAACATACCACTAGAGCGAGGGTACGAGATCTAGTCCAGAGCGAACTAGGTCTCCCACGCCACACGTTTTCCATACCCGAGAACTGTAGAACTATCGCGAGTAAGGTGCGACTGCGTAGTTTGTGGAGCGCCGTGACGTGATCAGTCCATCCGCCGACGCAATTCTTAGGAACGTCAAGTGCCAACGAGGCTCAGCCCCAACTATAGAACACGCGCAGGCCGCGGCTCCGGCAAAGGGAAAGGACGAGCCCCTCCCAATTTCAACAAACAATTTTCACATAATACAGAATTACCAAAGCGCTGTCAACGAGCCTGCGTTCCCAGTACCTCAGTCATGATGGGCCCTACATCATAGTGTTCCAGAACATGGTCGGTCGTTGAGAAGCGAATCAATCACAATACAACGTGAAGAGCGCTGGCGGGCGCCGTCAGGGAGAGTTGTTCGAGAGAAAACACGCTTCGACCGCCGGCGTGGTGTACTAGTGACGCATGTGCCGCTTGTCGGGACTGCATCACTGTATGAGCGTCTGGCGCAACAAACTAACTCCGCGACTGACGCAATGGTTCCCCCAGCTTCAGGCACGGCCGTATGGGTAGTCTCGACCGATCTTTAAATAGTCGGCTGTTTCAATGATTCACGGTGTTCATGGCGCATGTCCGGTCATGTTACGCGCCAGGCGGCAGTATTAACCATAACGCCGATAGCGTCTGGCCCTACGTCACTCAGGTTCTCTGAGTAGATCTGAGTGGTCAAGCGCGGGTGAGTGTTATTGCGAGAGGGCACTTATTGTACTTACTTTGTTTCCGGTGCATGCCTATTGTTACAGAAGACATTCCTTGTTTAGTGTGTTGTATTATTCATTTTATCCCCCTCAGCCGTTGGTGAACGATTTAAGGTCGCTCTTGCGAACATTTTCCAGCCTTGAGCTTAAGCGCCTACAGACCATGTGATGCGCGCGGCATAAGTTATAACGTCAGAAATTGCATTCTGATAATTATAGGCTGTTCACGGTTCCATTAATTGGGCTCATTATTTGCCCATTATCGTCCCAATTATTGCCAATGATGATTTAATGGAATATTAATGGCATAAATAATGGGCTTGTGTGAAACCCCCTAATAATTAGTCTTTTCGACTACAGATTTATCGGTTCGATGGCGTAGTTGGTTATCGCATCTGTCTAACACACAGAAGGTCCCCGGTTCGAACCCGGGTCGAACCATTTTCCAAGAATATTTGACGAGGATGAGTCATAACCATCATTGCAAGAATGACGAATTTTTTTCTCCAGCTTACTGTATGATACCACCTTTATGTTTTTTTTGCCCTTTCCAGTCAGCCATGTCAAAAGTCGGTCAATAAGCAAGTACCTTTCTATTACCTCAGCAGTGCACCAGCGGAACGCTCGAAATTGGTGATACCGTATACAGTTTCCCGGGATTTGTGGCTTTTGGCGGATGGTCCTTATTCCAATCTGTCCGGCTGATCAAATCTATCTTTTTCGTGAACTCCGTCTGGTCCGAGCTTTCCGACCCGTTTTGCCTTAGCCTGTGGATGCAGATGGCCTTTGACGCAGATCTGGTGACCTTGCTTGCTTTGTGACTGAAGCAGCGCTGTGCTCCGTCCGGCCCTACGTCATAAATCCATCAAAAGCCTTTTTTTTTTGATTGGCCATTCCATTTCTCACTTCCTTCAAGCTTCAACTAAAGCCTTTGACGCACGAGTGTGGGGAGGGGGGAGCCTTGCTCCTGAATATTGTCTTCTTTGGTTCAAGTTGCACCATTCGGTTTTTTGTGCATATTATAATAAGGAGTTTTTAGATAGCAACAGGCTTGTACAGTAATGGTAATGGAAAGGAGGCATAAAGTAGAGTAGCCCCTACTGCTCGGACTGGACACCGGAGTTTTACGTCAACGTATTACTAGAAACTCTCCGAGCCCTCTGAGCACAGTTTTACCAACCCAATGACGTTGAAAGGCTGAACCAGCCCACGATACAAGCCGGGAGCTCTTGAGAGGTCCCGAGGGGGTAGGAGGGGTAGGGGGGCCACTATAAGTGAAAACAACAAGTCATTTTAGCTTTTTCGTCACGTTTATCACAGACGCTCATAAAAAAATAATTTCCCCCATTTTGCGTTAAAACCCTTGGCGAGGCAAGTGTGTATGTGTTTGTTGTGTGTGGTGGCGGCCCCGCATAATTATGCACATCTTTGCCGCCGAGGGGGAATGAAGGCTAAGTGAAGGATGGGGGGGGGGAAGGGGGGGTGTCCGTGACCACGGATTTGGTCTTCACCCTCGCCTACACCAAGCAGCTAATACACTTGCGCACATTTTACCGGACCCGGACGGACAAGGTCGAAGGAAAGGAAATGAGGGCTACTGTACCCCTTCGCCTCTTCCCTTCCCTTTCCCCCCCCCATAAACTTGGCATCAAAAAAAAAAAGAGCGCAACTTTGCAGATGACCAAAGTCTGTTTGACAGAACTGATTTAAAAAAAAAAAGTTTACATCATTTATACGGTTTTGTGTGACAACAATTTGCATTCCCCCACCCCTCCGCCACCAATTAAACTTTCTGAGACACGTCTTTTTCTTCTTTCCCCCGACCCAAAAAAAGCAAATTGTGACCTTTTCCTTGTCCATGCCCTTTTTTGCCCCACCCTATATCGACCCATGAACCAAGCACAAGCACAATAGAGAGAGTCACCGACGACCGATGAACCGCCGAGGATAGGGGTTCCCAGTCCTTTGGAAGGGAGATGAGGGTAACGAGATGAAAACGAAATTATTATTAGGACGTCAGATATTTCTTTTGTCTGAGCTGAGTCGGTCCCGGAATTGAGCAGGTCTACTTTTGCGATGTGTCTCGTCTCGAGACAAGAACCCATTTCAATGTTCAGCGAGACCAGAAATTCCTTGACAGACAAGGGCGTTGACGAACGGGGGTATATTGCCAATGCGCATAGGTACGGACGCAAAACAAACACAGATTCAGTATGCACCGCGAGGGGGGGAGGGGGTGAGGAGAAGCGGTGCCGACAACTTTTGACTAATGCTACAAATGAAGGTGACAGCTGCACAAATGGAGGGGAGAGGGACCAAACGAAAGAGTCGACAGAAGACAAAAACTCAACCAAGGAAGGAAAATAGCACCACATGGATAGGTCAACGAAGATAGAAAAGTTTGTGAAAGTGGAAGTAACCTTAAATATGGAATTCGAGCAATGCCAATCGTCCAAAAGTCATGAAGCGTTGATGAATTCGTCAAGGCCGAGTTGTGCGGCCGCCGTGTCATAGTCGTATCCCGCCTCCGGCATGACCGCGGTAAGGCTCGGGGCACCACCGAACATAGCCTGTACGTTCGCGGCTTCGGTGTAGTTTGCACCCCAAAATGTGGCGGGGATTTCGTCAGCTGTTGCCAACGTCGTGGGCTGGTGGGTAAAGGGTATAGGGAGGGGCGGCAGACCAACAGGGCCGCCCGCGCCGGTATCATGTGACTGAGGCAGCACTGTAATGACACCCGCGACAGCCGGGCATAGCTCAGAAGGAGCGCCACATGCCCAGTCAGTGTAAGGAGCCATTATGTCCAGCTGGGTCGGGTATAAGTCGATGTCGGCAAACGACAACTGCTGGGGAAGATCAGAACTCGGTTCGGTACGAGCGTAAGCACGCGAAGTGGCATTTAGGGGTGCCGAGGAGGTCTGACAATGGCATGTAGGTAGGAGATGAAAACACATAAGATAGGGGACGCACTCGGCTGCTGCAGACACCCATACTGCCTTGGAAGGTTTCATTCAAAGGTGACGGATGCTCGGGAAGAGGCACCATCGGAAAACCGGACGGAAGCGTGTGAGGAACAGGTGAGACAGGCGTGTATAGGGGCGAGTCATCCATTGAACTACTTGAGGCCATGTCGAGATCGAAAGCCGTCGAACCCGGACTGGAAGTACATGAGACTGGCCCTGGAGTTCTGGGCTTGGCAGGGAGGGTAACTGCTTTCTCAATGGCAATTAGCTGTGGCAGCGAAGCAGAACGACGTCTGCCAACTACAACTCCTATTGTTGGTGGCGCCTGGGCGGTGATGAGTTCCGAATGAGACTCATCGGTGGGCATGTCAACCCGCGTGAGTGAGGGGGCGCCTCGCTCGCTTCGCATGATCAGCGATGCGACCTGCGCGCTACGGTCGTTGCGCCGGCAAGTTCCGAGACGGGCGCGGGCTGCAGTAGAAGCCATTCCAAGAGGTGGACGACGCATAGGTTTGAAGCGATAGTCAGGGTTCTGGAGAGCATGCGCAGCTTTCTCCTGCTCGGCAAGGACCTTATACTGTTCGCGCTCGGCGGTGGACAGACGACGCCACTCTTCTCCAGCGCGTTTCGACAAAGTCTTATCACTGCGACCAGACTTGTCAGAAGAATCACTAGGATCGCGCGCGTGTTTGCGCGAGTATTCACAGCGAAATATGATGAACGCATTCCGGGGCCGGGGAACCCAGTCAGGGTCGCGCAGGCGATTGCGAATGGCACGGCGGTCGGAGGAAGAAAGTGAAGAGGTGAGAGAGTGTTCGATATGAGAGTCATCCGTATGGTCGACAGAGGAGTCGGGGGATGAAGGGGGGGGATCAAAGGAAAGGATATGATGGGATTGGGAATCGTTTGAGGAAGTGCGACTGAGAGTAGGAGATGTGGGAGATGATAAACGAGAATCATCGGGTACCTTGATCGGGTATGGGATGTTGCTAATGTCTACGTCGTCGTCATCGCCACAAGAGGGCACCCAGCCTGAGACAAGACCCTCCATGAGCGACATCGGTGGTCGTTAGGGGTAATAAATATACGGCGGCGGCGGCGGAAAGCCAGTAGGGAGACAGCTTACGGGCGGTTGAGGAGTAAGAGTAAGAAAAAAAGAGGGAAGACGGGTCCAAAGGAGGACGTGGGGAATAAAGAGGGGATGATTAAATAGGTTGACGTTCATTCGTTTGGTTCGGGGAATTGGTGACAGCATCCCCCGCTCCGTTGCAGATGAGATTTGTGTTCGTGTTCGGGTTCGGTGAGACCCTAGATCAAGATCCGATACTCGGTCCGTTCGATCACTCCTAAGTGCTAAGTACTTACTTGCTTGTCCCCATGATCATGATCATAACGCGCCTATGATCTCCCTCAAGACCTTGTCACCTATGATCCACAACTTCCATCTTCTGCTCTACTTGGGTAAAAGTCTCCTCAGGTCTGGCCCATGACATTTTTTACCTCTGTCTGCCACTCAGCGGATCGCCCCTTTCGGGATAATAAGGGGGACATGGGATCATTTCTCTCGGTCTGGAACGTCGCGGCCACACAACGACTTATACACATCCAACCCTCATGATCTCCTCGAGTCCGCCGGCCCCATGGAGGCCCCTTAAATCCGTTTTGGTAGGCCTCAACCCCAACCTATCCTCGTAGCCTCGCGGCAAGCCGATCTTGAATAAGCGCCCGTCTTCACAGGGTTTGACCATTCCGCCCTCTGTAGCCTGTCAACTCCTTCGACTGGCAAATTCACGGAAATGAACAGGGTCTCGCGTCAGTGCTGCCGTGTGGGAGAGACGAACCGGTAACTTTCGTTTTCAATTCCGTTGACTCCGTACCCTGATGTGACATACTGTAGAATTCCAGAATCTGCCAAGCGGCCCGCCTCCCATACATCTCGTGCTAATCCCTATGCGCTGGTGACTTTTTCAGAGCAGTATCGCCCATATACGCCCAAACTTAGTTGACGGATCGCGCCCACTCCTGAATATCTACCCGAACCGCACTCTGGCGCTTTAATTAAAATACAGGGCCGGCCTAATCGCACATGAAGGTTGCGTCCCACGTTAAATTCTCGCGCTCTTTCACTGCAGCCACGCTTGCCTTATCGTGGAAGCCCAATGAGATTTTACGATTTATGTGCTTCAATGGGCGCACTCGCCTCTCCAGGCACGCTTGATCCCTGGCGCGATGCCCGGCTATGCGGCTATCTGACTTGGGGGTTCGATAAACGCCGATCCCTGACAGGCTGAGTTTTAAATATCCAGCTCAGTCCATTCTCATCTGCCCCGCGCCGCTCCGGTCGCTCCGGCTTGAGGAGCATAAAAGGAAGCGGAGCACAAGATACACCATACGCTAGGCCGTTCGTTACACCTACTTTTCCCTCGCTTGATGGGGATGAGGGGATGTTCGTCTCATTTTAGGAACTAGTGAAACCCGCTTGCTGTGTCACCGGCCGGGACTTGCTGCCCATTTTCCACTTCATCCGAGTCTCGTCACGTGTCTGGCTGGCTTTGACACACTCTGTTGTTGCACTGCTCACACTCATTGACGCTATTGGTATGGCACCATCGTTGTGTTTAAAGCTGGCAGCATGCGTTATTCGGTAGGAATGTTGATCACCGAACGGGTACGGCCAGTTCGACATCGCCAACAACCAATACTATCTAATGGACTCAGTGGCCTTTGCCCCCCACCCTCGATGGTGTCGGGAAAGGTACTTGTTACTCGCGCTGATAGCTCAGCAACAAGTGTGTCGGGAAAAATACCAAGGATGAAACAATTTCGTTTCGAGTGACCTGACTCGGCATAACCCCCGCTCCGGACACCGTAACGTGGATACACATCCCACTCTACTGGTTTTAGCCACTCGAACTTGGATGATCCGAACATGTTGAAGCGGGTCATGCCCAGTATGTTAGATTGAAGAGCTAATGTGACAGGAGTGACAAAATGAACAGAATACATAAACAGCAAAGTGTTCGTGTTCGTGCTAGTCCTAGAAGAGCAAGAACGAGACTGAAATGAACGTAGATCACCCGAGACTACAGTTGTACTATTCTAGCTCAGTGCAAATGTCTATTTGCGATGGAAACAGGCCATGAGTTGTTTCGAGCTTGCACATGGGGAATCTCACTCAGTCGCAGGTGGTAACCAAAAAATTTATTGTTATTCATTTCATTTAGCCGAAAGTGATGTTGGACGAGCGCTTTATTGTACACCCTTTTCGAGCATTTCCCCAAGCGTCACAATTGACTCGGAGGCCAAGGGCCCGGGCCCCCAGGGAATGTTGAGCGACGAGAGCGAACGCAGCGACTAGATCCCGAAGTGCTAAGATTGAGAACCTTAAAGTCACCAGTTACCAAACGTGCGAGGATAAGGACGTATGGACAATTGAATTGACACAGACAAAATTTGCATTTTCTCTTTTTCTTCTAGGCAGTCTCGGGAATCCATCGGTCCCGGGATGGGAATCCGCAAAAAAAAAGATAAGAAAAAGAAAAAGAAAAAGGGAAAAGGGAAAGAGGCGCAAATGATAAGCGGAGATTCGTTGTATTGATTATTACGTGATAAGTTTGGTGCTGCACGGCGTTGATGGAGTGTGTGGGGTTTCTATTACACTCTCTAAGCACTGAGTTAGGACCGTAGAAGCAGTAAAGCAATCAAATTGCTCAAGACGAATTTTGGTTCTGTCTGCCTGTTTCGGTGACCTCGGGAACACAGCATTGATCAAGACCTGAGTATGATGGTTCCTGTCTAGTTTGAAAGAGCAGCAGCAGCAGCAGCGCTACTGAGATGTCGTGACGTAGACCCAATCAATGGATTTTCGTAAAGTTTACACAAAAGGGGCCCCTTACGAGTGCGCAACTCTGATTACTTCATAATGTCAGGTCGACCTCCGTGCCTATCAAAGTTTACATCTTAGGTCAGGGGCCCTTGAGGACTTGTATAGTATCGCTGAGGTACTGACTCGATCGAATACCGCCACATGTCCATTTTGTCAGATGTTAAAGACTTCTTGGGATGGCAAAGCCGTCGGTGTGAACGATGGCGGGGACGTAGATTGCGATTGTCTCGAGACACCTAGCGACACACACGTTGCAGAGAACTATCCCTCGACATCCGCTGTGATACTGAGGTTAGGGAATGTGCGAGGGAGAGCTGGAGATTTCGAATTCCTCCCAATTCAACCGAACACCCAACTGTGGGACTAAGAGGGGTGACGGTAAATCATGTCGAAGTAACAGTGACCGCCCGAAGTGGCCGCAGGAGTGTCGCGAGAGCGATAATGATTGTGGGCGAGTTTCATGAGTATTTCTGCGATCGTCCGCGTTAACTAATCTTGGGTGTCCTGCCGGTGTGAGGACACTATGCCTTAATCGTTGTGTGAAGTGGAACTGTATCAACACGAATTGGCGCAAACAAGAAGTCCATGACCCCTTATTTATAGGAAGGCGCCCCAAGGTGTAGCGGCTGAGCGTACAGCACGACGACTATTTTTGCTGAACTAGAAAGTTGACGAGGGCAGTTTCCTGAAGGGGTGTCGTGGGGAAATACTACATTGCCATGACACGGCTCGTTTGTACGAGGCGAGCGGAGTCATGGCAACGAAAGAAATCTATTGTCACGACTTCTTTCTTCTTACCCAAACGGCGACACAGAGACTGAGAGAAGGTACAGTACAGTGTTAACTTGGCAGTTAGTACACTAAAGGGCGTTAAGATGAACCCTGACATTGTATTGAATGTCCAGGCCTTTCAGGGATGAAGCCGAGGTTGACATTTGAGCAAGAAGCTCTAATGTCAGGATGCCGTACTTCACCAGCTTGAGTTTCATGATGTTGAGCTGAGCTGCCAGTGCGAGTGTGAGTGATGACTCGATGATGGTCCAACTTGAAGTTGAGGCTGAAGTCACTCACGGGTGACCTCATCCGGCGGCCCGTGTCATCCGCCATTTCCTTCCGATACGACGGACACCGACTTGAAGCAGATCATTATCCCTGCGTCCACCAAACTGTGACGCTACCCTCTTGGCAATGGCATCGGATCCCGCGGACAAGAGCGTTCGTCACTGGCGCACGCGTACATCATCGGCACTCACTACTCTCGTCCACGGCTCTGCGCCCTTCATCACAACTTTCCTCCTCGTCCATCTCACCGCGCCAGCTGCGGCCAATCTGGGTGGTTCCGCCCTCTCGTCCAAATTCATGGTGCGTTAATACAGATCCAAATCCTTAATTAATGCATTCGACCCAACCTCTTTCTCCACCAGCTAGTTGGTCGGGAGTACTACCAGACCGTATTCGGAGAGCGCTACCTCGTCTTCACACCTCTACTCGTCCACACCACGAGCGCCATTCTCAAACGCCTTTTATCCCCCCGTCCCTTGCGTCCTCTTTCTAGTGTGCTCTCCGTGACCGGATACGCCACAGCGCTCTTCTTTCTGCCCATCCACATCTTCACGCACCGCCTTGCGCCTGCAGACCCCGCGCCCCCCATCGCATCTCTCAGCCCGTCCGAGCTCGACTATGAGTACGTCAAGGCGGCACTGAGCGTGTGGCCCGGCCGGAGCACCGTGCTTTATACCGCGCTCGTCATCGGGGTGGCTTTGCATGCGGCCGACGGGCTCAGAATTGTGTGGTCCACCTGGTTTCCTCCGGACATGAAAATACCAGGGCGGAGAGCGAGGCGGACATTCGCTGGAGCCGCGGTTATACCTGTCCTGACGGGTCTCGTAGTTCTCGCGCGCGAACCTCTTGTGGCGTTTGCTTCTACGGCGGCGCGGTATCAAGCTGCGTTCATGCAGTCATTTGTATATCGTCTATGAGAGTGTAATCTTCACGTGGTAAATCCACGGGCTAAGATTTGACGATAAGATTTTCGCGTGTGCTTCCTCCGAGTCACTCGTTCCGTAATGATGAGAGTGGGTTGAGAGAGTCGTCCTCGTCTCGGGAAGACCCATAAAGTAATTAATGGATTGCTGGCGCTTTGATGATGCATTTTCCTCGGAAGAATAAGGACGGTCCACATATACCAGATTCTTGGAAGGATTCTCTGTGAGCCAAATCTGTGAACCAGAGTTAACTTACGCGGGTTTACGCCGCAAGCAATGTGCAGCTGACTCTCATATAAGACATATACCGTGAAAGTGCATGCTCTGTGAAAAGAAAGGCATACTTTCTCGTGACTCCCAAGCTCTTTCGCAGGGAAATTAAAGGCCATACAGTAGAGTATATACACGTATTTATTATATTTTATCGTAGACTTTTTCAAAAAAAAAACCCCACTTTCTTCGGCGTGCCTTGAAAGCGCTTCGTGGATACTCTGGAGAAGGAAACTGATGTGATCACGAGAGAGGTGTTGAGAAACTGGGTGGCGATGGGAATGATAACTTAGGTATGAATATTGCAAACTGAGACGAAGTAAAGACACCTCTAAAGGCTCAAAAAATCATTGAACGCGAACCACGGGTTGGGGTATCTGTCAATGATTGGACACTGAAAGCTTCCGCTTCTTCACCCTCAAGGGCTTGGCGTTTTCTCCGTCGACTTCCATTGGGTCTTGCAGAATCCGCAGGGTCTTCCTCTCGACAGCTACGTTCGCCACGTCCGAGAGCGATGCGGCGACTTGAAGCATTGACGGACGCTGCTCGGGATTATGTACGGTCAGCTTCCTCGCAGTCGCCCTCAGAACCATGTTTTCTTTCTTGAACTTGTCCAGAAGATAAAAAAGAACTTGCCCGGTTGACCACCGGTCGGCCTTGATCGGGCTGTACTTCGATTTCTCCTCCATCTCGGGCGCCGTCCAACCCTTCGTCCCGCATTGACCCTCGACCACCTCGTCCTCGTCGTTTACTTCCATAGCGACATCGAAGTCGATAATTTTCAGCCAAAAGTCCCTGTCGACAACAAGGTTTTCGGGTTTAATGTCCCCGTGGGCGATACAGAGATTGTGAAGATACGCGACGCCCTTGATAAGGCCCCGGCAGAGTTGAGCGACCCTCTCAGATTGGTCGAGTGAGAGCGAGACGACAGAACTCATTTTTGGGAGAATGACCCACGACGCCGATTGTGTCTGGAGCGACTCGTGTAACGAGATAATGTGTTCGGACTTCGGCTGGAGAGTATTTAGACGTCTGAGGAACTCAATCTCATCCGATTGCTCGCGAACTTTCTTCGCGATGAAGTTCTTGCCCGGGACCGACCGCTGATATACGGTGACAATGTGAGGGGGCATCTGCAAGTCGAGCGTCAGCGCGGCGCATAAGTAGAAGCGATTGCCGCACCTTGCAAATCGACCCGATTACAGATCCGCTTTCATCCACGATGACTTGCGGTACCACCTCATAACCGCTATCTTCGAGCTCCGCGCAGTCTGTTGTACCTACGCCTCCAGCACCTCCACCTGCGCTTTGATCATCTTGATCATCTTGAAGACGTTTCGTCTTGTTCCCCGCATTATTATTCTTAGTATAAAATGACTTCATAGGCTTGACCTTATAATGTTGGTTGATCTTGGTTTTTAACTGCTCAATTTTCGCCTTCGTGTCTCCAGTTTCCTCCTCCCTTTCCAGCATGTCGCGAAAGTTGTACAATTGACGTATAAAATTGGCGCGGTCTACCGAGGTGTCCAACCGATAATCAGTTTCCTTGTAATGAACCTACAACGACTCAGCCTGCGAGCTCAGTTATCTACGAAGTCCAACATACCTTTAGTTCATCCGTCCCCTGAAACAGTGAATAGCGAGTTGCTTTCCCATTGTCCCAAATATATATGGCAAAAAGCACGAAGTTCTTCGTCACCATGAACTTGTCCAAGAATTTATTCGCAAAGCGAACAATCGCAACACCCGCCAAAAGCATCCGAACAAGATCCTCAGGCCAATCTTTCCTTGATTCCGAATTAACCTCCACGAGAAGTCGAGGAAGAGTTGATTTAGAGATGAGTAGGTCGCTGCGAGGTAGGAACGTGCGGAGTTCGTTTTCCTCTCCAATGGTTTCCATGATAAGATTGACAGGCCACGACTGCCTGCTTCTGTAGACAATGATAAATCGAAAATAACGGAGGCAAGCAAGTGAGCACGTACGTTAGAACGGTGATAGTTTGGCTCGTTTGGAGGATGTTTAGGGCGAAAGGGCAGAAGAAGGCCGCATTCACCGGCAGTTGCTTTAAGCTCTTTCCCAATTTCCCATCCCAAAATTCTTGCCAACGATAGTGAGCAACAAGCTCGAGATGTATCACCTCAAGATACCCGGCACGCCTATGGGATTCGCCTTCGAAGGTAAATTCTTCTGGTGACTCGTCCTCGACAGTCCTTCTCTTGAGAGGCCCAAAATACGCATCCAAAAATTGAATGTCGCGGAAATATTTAAGACGACAATACGCCTACATTGACCAGTCAGCATCAAGCGAGCGGTCGAGAATACAACGCACATCAGATGTCAGACCCCGTTTGCTATCCAACTCTCGTTCTGACTCTGCGACAAAGTCTGGGACTGTCTCATCGACATATAAACCCAAACCATTCCGCGTGATATCGGATTCCTCAAAGGCTCCCCACTTTTTCACCGTGATGAAAATGTCTTTGTAACTTTGGACAAGACCCGAGTCAACGGGCCTGCCACCTTCGGGCAGCGCGTTCGTCAGATATTCTGAGCTAGGGCAAAGATATGTATGAAGCACTACCCATTCCAACACCCGGCGGTAGACGGACGAAAATGTGGAGGCGACGGGGAGGTGGCTCGGGCCATACTCCAGAAAGTATTTTCCATTCCTCCAATTTTTTTCCGGTGGGCCGATAATCGCCACGTGATATGTCGTCCGACACCGCATCGAAATCTACATCAACCTGCGGATGATACAAGCCAGCAGAGGCCATTCGTTAGATTAATGTTCACATAGAGATCATGACATAGCACACCCTTATGAGAGCAAGCTTTGCAGCATCGACACTTTGAAGATCGTTGCTCCACTCTTCTTTGACCTTTCCTTTAAACTCGTCAATGGATACATCCGATGGGGTGATGACAGGAAAGGGGGAATCCTCTCCTTCAATTAGGCACCAAATTTCGTAGTCGGACATTTTAGTTACAAGAGATGGGGGGGTGTCGTGGAAGGTTAGAGAAAGGGTACTGTATCGGACCTCTCATTCGGACGGACCCCTCAGTCGGTCAGTGACGTCACGATTCTACTGAGCTGGTCAGCCAGCCCTGGCAATAACCTCGGGCCGCAAAATGGTTGCTCTTCCTGGTTGAGAGAGAATGTATTAAAATTGGACGAGATATTTGAGGTGGCCGACAAGGGGGTAGTGGCCGAACAGGGTTACACACAGTAGTAACTATAACTTGGTAGATAGTACACTAAAGGGCGTCTAGATGGCCCCTGACATTGTATTGAATGTCCAGATGTCCAGGCCTTTCAGGAGGTTGCTGAAATCACGGGTGACCTCATTCGGCGGCCCGTGTCATCCGCCATTTTCCTTCCGATACGACGACACCGACTTGAAGCAGATAATTATCCCTGCGTCCACCAAACTGTGACGCCACCCTCTTGGCTATGGAATCGGATCCCGCGGACAAGAGCGTTCGTCATTGGCGCACGCGTACATCATCGGTACTCACTACTCTCGTCCATGGCTCTGACCCTTCATCGCAACTTTCCTCCTCGTCCATCTCGCCGCGCCAGCTGCGGCCAATCTGGGTGGATCCACCCTCTCGTCCAAATTCATGGTGCATTAATACAGATCCAGATCCTTAATTCATGCATTCGACCCCAACCTCTTTCACCACCAGCTAGTTGGTCGGGAGTACTACCAGACCGTATTCGGAGAGTGCTACCTCGTCTTCACACCTCTACTCGTCCACACCACGAGCGCCATTCTCAAACGACTTTTCTCCCCCCGTCCCTTGCGTCCTCTTTCTAGTGCGCTCTCTGTTACCGGATACGCCACAGCGCTCTTCTTTCTGCCCATCCACATCTTCACGCACCGCCTTGCGCCTGCGGACCCCGCGCCCCCTATCGCGTCTCTCAGCCCGTCCGAGCTCGACTATGAGTACGTCAAGGTGGCACTGGGCGTGTTGCCCGGCCGGAGCACCGTGCTTTACACTGCGCTCGTCATCGGGGTGGCTTTGCATGCGGCCGACGGGCTCAGAATTGTGTGGTCCACCTGGTTTCCTCCGGACATGAAAATACCAGGGCGGAGAGCGAGGCGGACATTCGCTGGAGCCGCGGTTATACCAGTCCTGACGGGCCTCGTAGTTCTCGCGCGCGAACCTCTAATGGCATTTGCTTCTACGGCGGCGCGGTACCAAGCTGCGTTCATGCAGTCATTTGTATATCGTCTATGAGAGTGTAATCTTCACGTGGTAAATCCACGGGGCTAAGATTTGACGATAAGATTTTCGCGTGTGCTTCCTCCGAGTCACTCGTCCCTTAAGGCTAACTCGGGTTGAGAGAGAGACGTCCTCGGAGCGGGCTTCTCGGGAAGACCCGAACGTAATTAGAATGGTGGATGGATCAGTGGCGATTAGTTGATGCATTTTCCTCGGAAGAATAAGGACGGTCCACATATACCAGATTCTTGGAAGGATTCTCTGTGAGCCAAATCTGTGAACCAGAGTTAACTTACGCGGGTTTACGCCGCAAGCAATGTGCAGCTGACTCTCATATAAGGTATTACCAGTACTGGACCGTGAAAGTGCATGCTCTGTGAAAAGGCATACTTTTTCGTGACTCCCAAGTTCTTTCGCAGGGAAATTAAGGGCCTACATACAGTAAAGTATATACACGTATTTATTATATTTTATTGTATATTTTTGGCGTGCCTTGAAAGCGCCTCGTGGATACTCTGGAGAAGGAAACTGATGTGATCACGAGAGAGGTGCTGAGAAACTGGGTGGCGATGGGAATGGAAGCTGAGGGAGCTTGCCGGGGATTCTAGCACCGCTAAACCTTGTCCCACTCCAGGCCATCTCGTTGATCACCGATTACACCGATGTGATCAACAATTGGATCAATTGCCTTCAAACTGGAAGGAGTGCTTTTGCTATGAAGGACACTATAACTAGAAACTTTCATTCTTGATAGACTATTGATTTTGTTTCACATTTGTTTAGAGTAACTCAGCTAGCGTACTTTTGGCCGATGCCCGAAGGGGGTTCTGTAGTATGCCTTATACAGTACGAGAGTCAGTCGACTGTAACAGGAAATGAATTCCATTTTCGAAGTAAGTCAGCTTCGTACCCGTTCAAGAAGTCGGTGTTTACCGGTCACAACCGAGCTTTTTCCGATCCTCTCATGATTCAGGGTTTTTACTCACATGATGCTGCTACAAGAATGCCAGCATTCAATTCAGTTGCGGGGCGACCGTTGGTCGCCTCTGGTCCGTTATCAGTATCAGAAACCGCAGCACTCCTGTGGCGTGATCAATCCCATAGCTACGTATGCTCCTAATCTTCCCTCACTCTGCGAAATTTGCCTGTAGAGTACTACTGTACCACAGAGAATTTGGCAACTCGCATAGGTATCAGGCCTAGGGGCCTGGAACGTTCGTATCTATCGTACGCCTGAACATCCACGGTATGATTATGTACGGACTTGTCCAAGGTGATCAGGCACAAGATCATAGATAATTAATTCCCACGGTCTCTCAACCGGATTTATCCCAAAATGGGGTTAACCCCGTGTCGATTGCTGACCCCTGGTGCCCCCCTTCTTTCTCGCTCGCTTTCACTGTCCCTTCACTTGTCTCTTTTATACATTGCCACTACGGCCATTCCACCCCACACGGGGTTTATTCAATCATGCCACAGTTTTTCTGGTCTCTTGTCACCCTAATCTTAGCATCCTCTGTTCATGCCCAGGTCATTTGTGAAAACTATGGTGTCCCCATCAATGCTTCCACCTGCGCCTGTCCTCCAGGCTTTGGCGGTCCAACCTGTTCTGCACCCGCTTGCGGGGGCAACATTTTCCAGGCCGCACAACGTCCATTGGTTTCTGGCGCTTCCGCAACTTCATTCGGTAACGTCTCTACATCCACATGCGCGTGCCCCGACGGATGGTCAGGGACGGGGTGCAACGTGTGCCAAGTCTCGACTGTGTGCCAGAGCTCGCTCGAGGCCACTAATGGCAACGCTATCACCATCCAAAGTCCCCAACAGGCAGGTCTTAACAAGACTTTGACATGTAATACCTCCCAACGGGTATTGGCCGCGGGCGAGATGAGCTGTTCCGTCATCGTGCGGAATATTCTCCCCCATCTCCGAGGGCTCGTACGCTAATCTTTAACACAGAACCCCACTATACAAGCCGTCTTTCCATTGTTATCAACTCTAACGGTACTCCGCACTCTGAACACCTCCTTGACCCCTCTGCCCAACTCGACGTCCTTCGGCCCTTCGGGTTCCCTCTATTCGCAGCTGTGGTATGATGGCGTCGAGCAGTTTTACTGCACTGCCGCCGGATGCAAACAAACCGTGCAAAACTCAGGCGCTACAACCTGGTCATGTTCCGGCCTCCAGTGCACCTGTCGTCCCGGCACTACTTTCTGCGGTGGTGGAGCCTTGAATCTAACCGCCACCATCGACGGGCTAGCTGGCAACCTTACATTGGCCTGTGATGCGCCCGCCACGGATCATACTGCTTCGTGCAGTTTCCAGCAGAGCCTCCTACAGAGTGTGTTCGGTTCTGCTGGGTTATCGCTCAAGTCTTGTACATTTGGCGAGTGCGTCGAGCAGGGTGTCATCGATACTGGAATTACCACTCCCGGTTCTTCGGATGGGGGTAGCGGCAAATCGCTCAACGGCGGCGTTATTGCAGGTCTGGCGACTGTTGGCGCCCTTATTTCCCTTGCACTCTTGGTACTCCTCTTTGGCTGGTGGAGTCGGAGAAAACAACGGCGGCTTGGTGCAGCATACATGGGCGAAGGCAAGGGACAACATGGAGGGTTTGCGGTGGAGTGGGATGACGTAACATACGTTGTATCTCAAGCGCACGGTGGCAAGAGATGGTTTAAGCAGTCGGGTGCTACACATGATGATAAGGTCATTTTGGATGGAATTAGTGGTCGTGTGGAGCCAGGGCAATTATTAGGCATTCTAGGACCTAGTGGTACGTTCTCTCTTACCCGGGGTAATTTGCCCTGACTATTTTCGGTGCAGGTGCTGGCAAGACCACTCTGATTGAGATTCTCGCAAACAAGAATAAAACAGGCGATACGTCGGGTAGCGTTCGTTTCCCTAGCGATCCATCGCGTGAGACACGCACGCCGCGCATCGGGTTTGTTCCCCAACAAGACGTTCTTCCGGCCACGCTCACCGTGGGCGAGGCTTTGCTCTTCGCTGCGCGCCTACGCCTCCCAGAATATGTCACAGATGCGGAAAAACGTCATCGTGTTGATGATGTGCTCGAGCAGCTAGGCCTCAACCATGTGCGAGATACGCGCATTGGAGGAGCGGTATCTCATGCCCGGGGCATTAGTGGCGGAGAGATGCGACGGGTCAGCATTGGGCTCGAGCTTGTTGCGAGTCCGGACGTGCTGATACTTGACGAGCCCACATCTGGTTTGTCTTTGTCATTGGTCCATATATACCGCGTAATTGATTTCGCCGCCACTTTTCAGGCCTTGACTCGGTCTCTGCCGCCAAAGTGACCGCGGTTCTGCATGCTGTCGCCCATGATACAGATAATCCGACCGCCGTCATTGCAACGATCCATCAGCCTAACTCACAGATTTATCGAACGTTTGATCGTATCCTCCTTCTCGCCAACGGGCATGCTTTATACGAAGGGCCAGGAGGACTTGGACCAGCAGAACACTTCGCAGCGCTGGGTTCGCCTTGTGCCCCTGGTTACAACGTGGCAGACCACCTCCTTGACCTTGCTCACCAGCAACCCATGCAACAAGACAAAACAAGTCTCAACAAAGAGACTGGTAACGGCTCTGCTAGTACCACGCACGAACGTGGTGGCACTATGAAGAAACTCACAATGCCAAAGAGCACGGCCGCGTTTTTGACACAGCTAGAGGTGCTCGCAGGAAGAGAGTTGAAAGTGCTACGACGGTTCGTCGGAGCTGTTCACTTGTAGATAGCGAGACTTTGTTGTGCTGATCGTCAGGCTTAGGGACAAGACATTCTTCCTTGCTCATATAGTGATATCCGCGTTGCTTGGCGTATTCTGTGGCGGGTTGTACTTTAAGACCGGCGAAACCATCGCGGGTTTCCAGTCGCGCGTCGGATCTCTTTTCTTCCTCGTACGTCCTCGAGTCTTGAACCAACCTCAGGCCGATTGATACACCATCGACAGGGCTCCCTTATTGCCTTCTCATCTATGAGCGCGCTGTATAATGTGCTTGTCGCACGCCCGCTGTTTGTGCGCGAGCGCTCAAATGCGTATTACAGGTTTGTGTTGCACAAAATTCACCCACATCCTGACCTAACCTGGATGCACGCCCCGCAGTCCAACTGCTTGGTTGTTCGTCCGTTTCACCTTTGACGTCGTCCCTCTGCGCATCATTCCCACCCTGGTCGTGTCTATAGTGTGAGTTCCAGTCTTTGCGACAACCCAGTTCAGCTTTTGACGCTAGTGGATGTTTAGTACGTATTGGATGGCCGGCCTCGCACCACATGCTGCCAATTTCTTTAAGTACCTGCTCATTCTCGTGCTTTACACTATATGCATGACAGCCTTTGTATGTTCCCCTCTCGTCTTGTCACCTCAAATCTCGTGTTCGTTCGTCCGCTGATGGGCATGTATAATTGCAGAATTTCCTTCTCGGCACTGCTATCTCCAACGGCGGCCTTGCGCTCCTCCTGGGCTCGCTGACCGGCTTGTACCAAATGACGTTCGCCGGGTTCTTCGTTCACCTCGACTCGATACCGCAAGTGCTGCGGTGGCTTCAGTGGATCTGTCCGCTCAAGTACGCGCTCGAGGCGCTCGCTATAAACGAAGTCAAGTCGGGCCTCCAGATCAAGGACACCCTCGCAGGCGTACCCGTGCAAACCTCCGCGGTCCTTATCCTGCACGTCGTACGTATATTCACCATTTGTATATTATCTGGTGATTCATACTGATATTATGATCGCGTATAGTTGTTTGGCTTTGACCCGAACAATTATTACCGCGATGTGCTCGCGCTGTTTGGATTCATTGTCGGTTTTGGTGCCAGTGTAGTTACCGTGGTGTTGATCTGGATCAAGGAAACCCGATGACAGCATAGCAAATTATTCAACATCACTCTCACGCTCTCTCGATACCTTTTCTTTCCTTTGACTTTTCCCATTTGGGTTGTGTGTGGACTATCTATCGGATGATATATTATCGTATGAAGGGCACCGTTGAAATGTCTATGAGTATGCGTCCGCCTGTAATTTGAGTAATTACACGCCAGAGGGAGTCGTCACTTTGTTTTTGGCTCCTGTTGTGTGAATACCTTACGGAGATTGTCCCACACGACTTGAGGGGATTGTGCGGCGTCAATAGGGCGCCAAAGCCCCTTCCTTTTATAGTAGTCGACGACCGGGCTCGTCTGGGCATGAAAAACGCCGAGACGTTTCGTAAGTGCCTCTACATTATCGTCTGAACGTTGGATCAGCGGTTCGTCCGTGACATCGTCCTTCATCGTCTTTTTCGGTGGGCTGCGTGACACGTGCATCAATACGGTGTGACGGGGGGGGGGGG
>QFDX01001705.1:0-26989 GCA_003315875.1 Lactifluus piperatus
CAATGTGTGGGTACAACGTAACTTGCTGTTCTACAAATATCGATCAGATAGCGAAAATGATTGCGCTCATGTGGCATACGTTTACTGCCTGTAGGGTAATTATGGGCGTGCGAATGCAAATAACCTCCTTGGGTGTTAACATGGCGGACGGTCACTTTGGAGCCAATGGCAACGTCTATGAAGCTAGGTCAATAGAAACACATTGTGTATACAAAGCAGAACGTACCTGCGAATGTATCCGCCATGCCACGGCCTCCCAACGTATGCTGAAACTCTGCGCTCATGAACCCATCTCCTTCGCCAGAATTCTCCAAAATTAAGAAATGTATCTCGAATGTGGCCATGTAGAAGATGATCGGGATGAGGATAAGGCAGAAGGCACGCGCGGAGAAATGTTTGATCCACAGCTTCGGAGGGACACGTACATCACCCAACAGCGTCCATAACTGCCGAACAGTCCCCAATCCGACAGTTGCGATCGTGAACAAGCCCACCCACTTGCTGCTGACGACCGCCCCAAGCGATAAACCGGTGAGGGTGAGCCAGACCCACCAACGGTCCGTGAAAGGCTCTTGCTTATCTTCGTTCCAGAACCCAACCCAAAAGAATATTGTGAGCGCAGTGAAGAATACGAGGGGGGAATCGAGAAGGATGTGTCGTGATTGGGTGACGAGGGCGTTCTCGAAGATGAGGAGGAGAGAGGCGAGCAGAGAAGTGGTCGCGCGACACTCGAGACCGCGGAGAGTCAGATAGGCGAGGGGGACGGTGGCAATTCCAAGGGTGGCGGGGACCATACGCATGGCTACATAAGGAGTATTCTCGTATGCCCTGGAGTAGCGCAACAAATGTTTAGAAGGGGGTCCCCGCGAACGTTACGAACACATACTTTGCTATCTCCCCAAAATCAAAGTTGCCATTATAACCAAATATGAAAGCGGCAAAGGTAATGAGAAGTTTGGCTAGCGGGGGGTGAACGTCCACGAAATACCGCGTTTTGATATATCTCGAGGCGAACTTGCCAAAATGCACTTCGTCGAATCTGGTATATAATTTGGGTTGGTGAACCAATCAGCTCTCCTGGACGCGACAGTACGAGAAGGGAATCGCGCACACAACACTATCAGGCTTCGATATCCGAAAAAGGCGCACCGCCGACGCGACAACGAGAAGAACGAGAAGCAACTTCCACTCGCCGAGTGTGATGTTGTATCCACCGAGAGCATGAGCACGCCCAGGCTTTCGGGAGGGACCGTAGCCTAGAGAGGCTGCAGCTCGACGCTCGTCCGCATCTAAGTGACCTTCTTTGGGTGGAAATCTTGGAACAGATTGATGATAGGTTGGTGGAGGTGAAGGGGGACGCCGAGCGCGCACAGCGCCAGAAAGCATATTGTTAAGAGAAAATGAATGAGGAGACCAGTTTGATATGAAGTCAAAAGTGGTGTTTTTGGGAGTTTATGAAAAGGAAGGCGAGAGATAAAATACAGTGATATAAGCGCTATGGGAAAATGGTGCCAGTTGGATGCCGCAGCACAGCCTCAGTACCACGCACATACAATTCGCGTTCGGACTCTCGCGACTGTTCGCATTTTCACTACATACAGTGTGCTAAACTACACATTATACTGCTTCCCGCTTTCGTGGCGCCGCGCGTAAAATGTCATCCACTCTGACAGAACACAACGTCTTGAGAACGACCCGTACAGCGAGATTTTATTTCTTACCTGATGATCATCTCCGCAGCTTCAGTAGCGCTGAGAACAACTTGCCGTTTCAGCTTGTAGCTCTCAGTGACGCCAAGCTCATTCATAGAACTGATAGAACCCTCGTTCATGTCTAGTCATATCGTTCGCTTGTGAGCTACAAAATCCAGACTAGCGGGAAATAGGCGGGATACTCACTTAGGCCTGCATCGCTTTGCCCTTCGTAATGTGCCGCTCGTAATCTTGCTACCAGATCAGACGAATCGTACCCAGCATTGTCCGCCAGTATGGTTGGGATTTGACGCAGCGCGCGTGCAAACGCCTCAGCCGCGATCGCTTTCTTCCCGCTAACCTTCTTAGCACTCTCTTCTACTGCTACGCCCATCAACATCTCAGAGCACCCGCCACCAAGCACAATACGCGTCTCCTTCACGGTTTGTGACAACACAGAGAGCGCGTCGTGCAAGGAACGTTCCGCCTCATCAACCATCTGATTAGTAGACCCCCGCAACACGACCGTGCAGGCCTCGCCCGCGGCAACGCCGGAGAACTTAATGAGCTGGACCATGGGCCGATTAGGTGTCGCGTGCGGGTCGCTGTCTAGAGCCTTACCTTGTCCTCTCCGATCATGATCTCTTCAATCACGTCGCAACGCCCAAGCTTGACAAGGTCTGGACGGTCGAATGTGCTGGTTATCTCCCCCTCCGTGACAAGTGACAAGCGTTCGACGCCCTCGAAGTCGGCGTGTTCGATTGACATAATCCCCTTTTCTGCTAGAATACTTTCAGGGTAATTGTAAATTAATTGCCGGTTAACAAAGACGTTGATCCCGTGAGATGCAATAGCCTCCACTTTAGCCTTCATTTTTTCCTATTTTGGAAGAAAGGTCGGTGATGTGAGCATCGGTGACGATAATATAAACACACTCGCTCGGCGCGCTCTAGCTCTGCGAGTTTCCCGGTGCTGTCAACTTTCATGCGAGCCCCAAAGATCTTGATTTTGTCAGTATCCATAGCTAGATGTCGTGCGCTCTGGACCCATACGGTAATGCGATGGTGCGAACAACGTACATGTGTTGGCAATCAGGATCCTAGCATTTTCAACGCGTTTCGGGCAATTGGTTCCAATGGACTTATCCAGAATGAAGCCTACAATCAGTGTAAACCCCGATCTGACGATCGTCTATCGAGAAATAGCACCAACCTTCGTCAAGATACGAGTCGGTCAGCTTTCCGCCGACTTTTTTGATGACTTGAATATGGTCCAAGTCTGTTGATCCCTGTGGAGGCAGTAGCGTGAGTGACGAGCGATACGACACATCCATCTATACGGAGCCCTTGCCTTCAGCCGGAGCACAGCATCAACAGCAAGGTTCGCAAAATAGTCTTTGTCCTGCGACAACACCTTGGACGATAGTGTCGTCCGCGCAATGTTGACTAGGTCCTGCCGGAACGTCGCAGCATCAGACCTTGATGCATAGCAAACATTTAGTCAAAATTCCAAGGTAACAATCACAGACAGGAGACGCACCCGTGGTCAACAGCAGCAGCCTCTAGTGCCTTGAGCGCCGCGGCGCTCGCTATCCGATACCCTTCCACGATCGTCTGCGGGTGGATCTTCATTCCAATGAGTTTCTCCGCCTCCCTCAACAACTCCGCTGCGAGCACCGTTACGCTCGTCGTCCCATCCCCAACTTCATCATCCTGTACTTTGGAGATGTTCACGAGGATCTTGGCCGCGGCATTGTCGAGCTGGATTGCTTTGAGAATCGTCGCACCGTCATTCGTCACGTTTATATCTCCAGATGACATCGATTGCAGAATCTTGTTCATCCCTTTGGGGCCCAGCGTACTCTTGACGAGATCACCCAGAGCAAGTGCGCCAACGAAGGATGAAAGGCGCGCGTTCTCTGCCTTTTCCTCGGTTGCCTGACAGACGCAAAGATCAGAACAAAATTAAGGGAAATTTTTAAAACCAATAAACACCTCTTCTTGAAAAATGTTTACGGACATGGTTGAGCGACAATGTGCGACGATTTGGGGACCCCAATACAGGACAGGACTTTTTGCGCAGAACGTCTGTGCCGGGCCGGTTAAGCGCGTCGCGACATCTGGATTCCTGGGCAGCGGGCCACGGCGTGACTCCGAATTGGATTTGGCTTTCACTTCCAAGTCGTTGAAGTGGTCCGCACAGATAACGATGCTTTGCGGTTGAACCCTGTTTTCAAACTGCGTTGAAGACGGAATTCTGATCTTACTGCCTTGCATCTACCGACAGGTTCTGGGAAACTTTCCGAGTTATTGTAGACTACTGTACGTTGGTCATGTTCATTTCGTGCCAGTGGGAGCGCAAGCGAACGAACGTCGATGCGCGCGGAGATGCGATCCTTTTTTACAGTTTATATGTATCGCCTTTCTTTGATATAGGGAAACAGTCAACAGGGAACGCGACTGACAGGGATCATGACCCAAGGGATCTTCTGTACCACAGATTGAGGTTTTGTGATCCGGTAATACGTTGTCGCTAAACGTATTCGCCCAACATCACAGGATAAGGTGTCCCAGTGCTTCGTAGCTGTCAGGTGTTCATGGCTGGCCTCTCTTTATCAACCAATCCAATCAAGCGAGTAGAAGGCCCCCCAGAACGGTATACGCGAAGCCCTTCTCAGGTGGATGGGTGCCCTTGCGTACGATTCGTATCGCAATCCAGGTGATAGGTTCCACCGGGCCAATCCTACCGTCTCTGTATTTGCCTGGCACCTTGTCCGCCCCGCGCAAGCATCATCACCCATCCCCATCCACAAATATCGATACAAATGGATATCTTGCTCTACATCGGAACATCCGGGGTATCCGTGAAAGTCCCCATGGAATTCCATTATCATCAACTAAGTTATTACGACTACTGTGAGATGTTACACGCCAACTTGGCCAGTCTACTGATCATTCAAAGAGCACTCGTTGCCAGACATCGCTCTGCATGTTGACAAATTCACCTTACAAAACTGGTGGGTGAGCTTGCCTGACTCTTTACACAACCTTTGTCTCCCCTAAGAGGTGCGTGTGCGCAGTTTCCCACGGAATGTCGGTAGCGTCATCATAACGATAGAGCTGCCTTCTTCAAGGATTCCTAACCATTCATTCAGATGGATAAATATACTACATGCAGCAGAAGTGGGGTACGTACTACGTGGGTTAATGAGAAGACGTTGACTCATAATCCAGTTGACTGCATAACCAAGTGATGCACTAAGCCACACAGTTAGGCTCACAGCGATGATTTTGAAATTTTAAAGAATTTACCTAGGTTGTTGGATAGAAATTGACTCCTGTCGGAACGAGATGATATTCATCACATTCACGGCTATAGGAAGAAAGTCAGCAAGGTATCACTGCACTGGAGAAGGGACATACCCATAAGCGCAATGATATATGCTAAGCCATCGTATAACAATCTTAGGTCGGTAAGACTTCCGCAAACAAGTAGTCGAAAGACGTCTTACATCTTCGAAAGCTTTGAGGGACTGCAAAGAGTCACAGTCAACCCCATGTATTTAAAGTCAAACGAACATGACTTACGTAGACATCCCAGCAATCCTCAGCCTGAGAAGGGAATATGTGGCAATCGACAATACGAGACAATCATATAGCATGGCTGCTAAGTGCAACGACCAAACAGCGACAACGAAATTTGGATGAACATCTGCAGCAAGGCAACTAGAATGGGTCCTTCATCAGGAAGGCTTATATGAGGAAAAAAAAATCTAAACGTACCCCCCCTGATCAGAGGCGTAACCACGCATCCTTAAATACACCACCTTACAACTAAGAAGGTAATTTCACTTACCCCTGCAATCAAGGCTGTATTCTACAGTGTCAGCGAATCATTAATGACAGAGGTTGTATAACTGACGACGTCGGTTGATTAACGCAGCTACCCACTGAAACTGTGAGCATGAATCAGCATGAGGTCCTGCATATCAGGAACGAAAATAACGGACCCCTACAACAATGAAATATGCCAATAGAATAATCCGGCCTACCCAGACATTGCGCAAGGCAATGCTGTACGTCCTGAGGTGAATTGTCAGACACGGGAAAGGGGAACAGGACAATCAAGACTCACCGAATGCCTAAGATTGCCTGTGACACCATCAATTGGATGACTGGAAAAATGATCAACCCTGAGGAGAGAAAGAGCATATAGAAACACGGACCTTTGAATATAGCACTGAGATAGTAGTAGTGACCACAAGATTTTGGAGTGAAGTGGTGGTAGAGGAACCCCATATTACTGATGGCCATCACAACTATGCTTGTATACCTACAGAACCTGTGAGCAGCTGTACAAGCAACCATGTTGAAAGACATGCCGAATAAGAATGAACAAGATCAGACCAACGCTATCGGACGTGTTAGGGGCCAAAAGACTGGCTTCACTATTTTGCATCACCCTTCGTACCTGAGCCGATCAGAAGACTTGTACAACCGATATTCCAAAGGAAGTGTAAGGAGATAGCTGGAGGAACATGAGTTGCAATGACAGATAGGTGGAATTGGAAACGTACTCATAAGCGGCAATAGATATAGACGCAACACGGATGCAGGTAGCTGTTGTGATTGTGCCTTGACTTGGATTGATGTTGGTGACGTTGGTGAATTTGTCCATAGCAGAAAACAGAATCCTAAGAGACGCAGGTAGAGATTGTGGGGTAATGAGGGAAGGATCGCAGCCTGACAATCATGTTGAGTGGTCGTGATAATAAGGATGCTGTGTGATCAGGCACTGATATGAGTTGGAACTGAGCCAAGATCCACCATCACGATGTTGAACGCTGACTCCATCATGTTGTCCAGCCGCGAGGATTATAGGCACAGGCGACATAACGTGGGAGATTCGTGATAAGTTAGCCGAGCGGTCGGCCAGCATCTGGTCATCTGCGCAGAGTGTGACAACTGTCGATTTCTGTACGAGAATATTTGTTTTTCGTAGTAATATATAAGGAAAGGAATATAAATTTGACGCCTAACAGTTCACACTTTCACCACTTTCACCATTGGAGTCACATGAGTCACATGCCAGTGACATAGCAGTTTCTGAACCTTGAATTGCAAACGTAGGCAGATGCAAGGGATCACAAAACACCGAGCTGAAGAGCAAACGATATGCAGAGATGTCACGGTAGTAAGAAGCGCCACAGCGAGAGTGACTCAGACAACCGGTTAACCGTCTCAGCGCCAAGTTGTGTTTTTGATTGGTTGGTGGTAAACGACATTCGATTAGCCAAAACTTGAACCAGCGATTCATGAAGGTATGGTAAGCCTGAGGCATCTGTTGCCGCGCGCCGTCCAGAGCTGGAGCAGTAATCCAGTAGTCACCAGAGACGTCGAGCTTAACTTTGTCTTTTGTCGGAACGGCTGGTTGCCTTCGTTCTCCCAACTAATTACCGCAGTCGTGGTTACTGTCCTACGATTTGTAACAACACCATAGACCCGCCGATTGGGCGTTGAGCTGAAACCTGATACGAATACAGTTTAGTTGGAGGCCCGGCGGGTGTTATCAAAACAACATTCCTGTACGGCATAGCATGTCATCGTACGTTGACGATTTATAATTGAATATCTCTTAGCCGTACTGTACCTGTTCACTGTACGCGCTCCGAGGCGCGTGGGTGAGTTCAGGAAGAGTCGATAAAGAGCAAGCACGAGACGAGGGACTCAGAAAACGGTACGCAGGACGGAAAGGAACATTGGGGCTAGCTCAGCAACTTTCTTTCCCACCTATTCATTGTGGCTATCCTGTGTTTAAATACAAGTGACTTGGTACGTATCAAATGGGAACATTGCGGGTGTAATGGTAAGTAACAAGATCAAAAAGGAGGCTATGAAAGGAACACAGGCAGGCATGAGACATAAGACCGAGGCGTAGGGTCGGGGTCGAGGTGGCCATAGCGTGCCGGCATTAGCGTTGTATTGACAAGGGTCCGAAGGCGACGGTAGGGCGAGACACGAAAGACGAGATGGAACGCGTAATTTGAAAGACTGGGGGAAAGAAGGAAGGGAAGGGGCGGTGGGGAAACGAGTATTAGGAAAAATGAGGGCTTACTGCATATGCGTTGTCAGAGTGACATCAGAGATCCGTCCCTCACCCTTCCGAGACTCAGAGAAGAGGGAAGGCCGATTGCAATCCAAACAAGTACGCTCTAATCAATATCTTTAGTGATGTATCACATTAGTATGGCCATCTCCGGGTGTTGTTCGTACTAGTATATGCCAGTCATTGATCCCTGTCCTGCGGCACTTCTACACAAACCTTCTGAAGATGAAGATTGTCTGGCATGTCTTGGAAGTCCCCGCCCACCAAATACAAACTGTTCGACATTCAGGCGAGGTTTATGATGATGGCTGCCCTTCTAAGCATAGGAAAGTGAACAAATTAGAAGAGACGATCGTGCATCACGAGAGGGAAGAGGGAAGGAAGATTTCTTGGCTGTGGGTGGACTCCGGCGGGTGTGTCTTCCCGCGGTGTGGGCATACGTACCTCGGGCACTTGGGCTTTTCCTACTTCCCGTGGTGTTATCAAAATTGCCGTAGACGATGGTTCAGTCAAGTAGGATGACGGGTAATAGATTGAGACACGTCACACAAGTGCAGTGGGAAGTTGGGAACGGACGAATCCGAGGCTTTGCTCTTCTTGCTGGTGTCTGCCCCGTCTGAGCAGAAGCCTTGCCCTTGCCTTTATCTTTATTACGAACACCCTCCTCTACTGCCTTAGTCTGTCATTTAGGTGTCGACGTAGATGCAGGTGCAGATACTAGTACAAAGCCAGGTGAGCGCTTCATTCTGGAAGACTCAAACGAGAGCTTGCTCTCGCTCCGAATAATACAGTGGGCCCCAGGCGTGATGACCGCCTTGCATTAATAGAGGAGCTCAAGCCAGGCCCTTACGCATATACGAGCACCAGCCGCCACTCGATGACCCCCCTCTTTGAGCGTTTCGGGCCAAATTCTAGCATTCCTCTTCCGTGCGTCTCCAGCATTTTACAAGAACAATAATTCGTTTTAACTGCCAACGACTACTTTGTAGGTCCTGCAGGCTGCCGCATGAGGACTTGCAGGCATTCTTGACTGCGCGATACTATGTTTCCCTGTCCAGGTTATATTCTGTGGTGCGTGTGCAGCCAGTGGCTGGCGCGGCGGCGGCGGGACAGATGTACGACGTACCCGTCACTTGCGACTGACAAATCGCAGTTGTTACCGAGCGAAGCCCTATTCGTGTTAGCCGTGCGCCTGTGATACGCGAACCCGGCGAAGCTCGAGATGCTGATGGTCCATTACCACAACCCGCAAAATTTCGAAAAAGGGGAACAAAGACCCCCCCCAGGCAGGGCGCAAGTACGTGAATTTGACGCTGATTGACTTTGGCGCAGGTGGTACGAAAGGTAGGGTGCGACACTGTCATTGTTACTCTTCGAACCTGACGCGCATGATGTCCAAGGGGTGACGGCTTACTGCCGGAAAAGGTATACAACGGCGGTAACCGGGGCGCCTTTGCAACCATTGGCATAACTGCGCGACGGACTCGGAAGTGTGATCTCTTTGCTCAACCCGAGGAGGCTCAAGCCGCTCCAGGCAGTTATTTTTGACCTCTCATCTCCTCGCCGTTAAAGTTGGGGTTGTCGCCTAGCTTTAATACGGAAGCCCGGCGTGCAAATGTACTTGCGCTCACGCTTGAAAGCGCGGCGTCTGCAGCCATTATCTGTACTGCGCATGACTTAGGGACGCGGTGTTTTGGGGCGCGATGGTATACCCTGTGGCAGCTGGTGTGACAAGCGTACCAGCGACATTTCTGATTACCACGCCTAGTACCGTTTTCGCCGTCGCTTCCATTCTCGAAGCTGTACCTTTCATCAAGGTGCCCTCAGAACACTTTCTTACCTGGTGACATCGAACTCGCTGAGCAGCGCAAGTCATTAATTGGTGGTGACTGCCTGAAGTCAGGGCAGACAAAACACAAGAACGTATTGGCAGAGTGCCTTGTCAATGCTGGGATTAAACCACTTTCCATTGCAAGTTATAATCACTTAGGCAGCAACGACGGACGCAACCTTATTCCCAGTGTCAGTTCTGTACCAAGGAGATCTCCAGGAGTAGCGTTGTTCATGGTTGCGGCAAATCAATTTTTGTATGAGACCAAGGCAGAGGTAGAAGCCGAACATGGTATTGTCTATCTTGTCCCTCGATTACCTTTTATGCTTATATATTATGGCTTCAAGGCCACTACGGGCAAGAATGCCAAGCGCGAGCACCCTGACTAGTTGTGATCAAATACATGTCAGTTGTTGAGGATTCGAAGCGTGTGATTGACGAGTATCACTCTGATATCATGGGCGATGGCTGCTCAACAATCAACACCTTCAACGAATGCGAGGACTCGCTGCTCGCAACGCCCCTCATCTTGATCTCACCATTTTGTCTGAGCTGCGCACGCGTATTCATCACCGCGAATTTTCCATTGGTCCAGAGTTGAAATTCAGGTCGCTGTATCAGATGCTCAGTCTACTATCGTACGTGCTTAAGGCCCCGCTTGTCAAGTCTGGTGGGCATATCATATTTTATCTCACTTTCTTGCGCAGGGCGCATTGCGATCAGACTCAGATGTCGTGAACTCGCTCTCGCGCCAACGCAACGCACTTGAAACCTTCCTCAAGGCCTTGGCCTGACCTGAGAAATATCGACGGCGAAGTGAGAGATCACAACCGTGAGGAAGAACGGAGTCTGCGCATGAGGACATGGAGGACAATGAGGATAGCGACGAGGAAGAGTGGGGATGGGAATGAGGAAGATGGTGATGATGATGATGATGATGACGACGACGACGAGCCTAAACAGGATGAGCATGATATCCTAGGGTATAGGATACTATAACGTTGCTTCGATGGCCATGACACGCCAACCTTTTAATCACAATGACATTGCTAAAGGTAATATGGGGTTTGCAATAAATAACATAATTTGTGGCCTCGACGAAAACGTGCCAGTATTCTGAATAAAATTAATCTAATGTCTATACTATGATTTCTTTGCCTTTACCAAGTCAATGCCACTGGTCAATGCTACGCCAGCCTTCCCTTGTCCAACTCAATGCCAGCTCCAAGCAATTTTAGCGTGGCTAGCGCGCTCGCTACATCGCGGCTGGCCTCTCTTTATCTACCAATCCAATCAAACCAGTAGAAAAGCCCGCCAGAACAGTAGACGCGAAGCCCTTCACCCCAGGTGGGTGGGTGCCCTTGCGTACGAATCTTATCGCAATCCAGGTGACAGGTGACAGCGGGTCAATTTTACCACCTCCGAGTTTTGCATGGCACCTCGTCCGGTCCGCGCAAACATCACTAAGCATCCACATCCACAATTTTCGATACAAATGAACATCTTTGCTCTACATCGGACCATCTGGGTATCCGCGAAAGTCCCCATGAAATTCCATCACCATTAAATATGTATTATGCTTACTGCAACACGAGATGTTACACGCCGACTTGGCCAATCTACTGATCAATCAAGAGCACTCGTTGCCAGACATCGCTCTGCATGTTGACAAATTCACCTTACAAAACTGGTGGGTGAGCTTGCTCGACTATTTACCCAACATTTGTCTCCCCTAAGAGGTGCGTGTACGCACTTTCGCACGGAATGTCGGTAGCGTTATCATAACGATAGAGCTGCCTTCTTCAAGGACACCTAATCATTCATTCAAATGGATCAATATACTAGATGCTGCAGAAGTGGGGTACGTACTACGTGGGTTCATGAGAAGGCGTTGACTCATAATCCAGTTTGCTGCATAAGCAAGCGACACACTAAGCCACACAGTTAGTAGGCTCACAGCGATGATTTTGAAAAATTAAAGAATTTACCCAGGTTGTTGGATAGTAGAATATGACCCCTGTCGAAACGAGATGATATTTATCACATTCACGGCTACAGGAAGGAAGTCAGCCAGGTATCACTGTACTAAAGGAGGAATATACCCATAAGCGCAATGATATATGCTAAACCATCATATAACAATCTTTGGTAGGTAAGACTTCCGCAAACGCGTAGTCGAAAGACGTCTTACATCTTCGAAAGCTTTGAGGAACTGCAAAGAGTCACAGTCAACCCCATGTATTTAAAGTCAAACGAACATGGCTTACGTAGACATCCCAGCATACTTCAGCCTGAGAAGGGAATATGTGGCAATCGACAATACGAGACAATCATATAGCATAGCTGCTAAGTGCAACGACCAAACAGCGACAGCGAAATCTGGATGAAAATTTACAGCATAGCAACTAGAATGGGTCCTTCATCAGGAAGGCTAGATGAGGAAAAACCAAATATAAACGTACTTTCCCTGATCAGAGGTCCAACCACACATCCTTAAATACACCACCTCACAACTGAGAAGGTTATTTCACTTACCCCTGCAATCACGGCTGCATTGTACAGCGTCAGCAAATCATTAATGACGGAGGTTGTATAACTGACGGCGTCGGTTGATTAACGCAGCTACCCACTGAAACTGTGAACATGAATCAGCAAGAGGTCCTGCATATCAAGAACGAAAACAACGGACCCCTACAACAATGAGATATGCCAATAGAATAATCCGGCCTACCCAGACATTGCGGAAGGCAATGCTGTACGTCCTGAGGTGAATTGTCAGACTCAGGGTGGGGGAACAGGACAATCAAGACTCACCGAATGCCTAAGATTGTCTGTGACACCATCAATTGGACGACTGGCAAATGCTCAACCCTGAGCAGAGAAAGAGCATATGAAAACACCAACCTTTGAATATAGAACTAAGATAATAGTAGTGGACACAAGATTTTGGAGTAAAGTGGAGGTAGAAATACCCCACATTACTGATAACTAGCACAACTATGCTTGTATACCTACAGAACCTGTGAGCAGCTGTACAAGCAACCATGTTGAAAGACATGCCGAATAAGAATGAACAAGATCAGACCAATGCTATCGGACGTGTTAGGGGTCAAAGGACTGTCTTCACTATTTTGCATCACCCTTCGTACCTGTGTCGATCAGAAGACTTGTACAACCGATATTCCAAAGGAAGTGTAAGGAGATAGCTGGAGGAATATGAGTTGCAATGACAGATAGGTGGAATTGGCAACGTACTCATAAGCGGCAATAGATATAGACGCAACACGCATGTAGGTAGCTGTTGTGATTGTGCCTTGACTTGGATTGACGTTGGTGATGGTAGCGAATATGTCCATGGCGGAAACAGAACCTCTAAGAGACGAAAGTAGAGATTGTGGGGTAATGAGGGAAGGATCGCAGCCTGACAATCACGTTGAGTGGTTGTGATAATAAGGATACTGTGTGACCAGGCACTGATATGAGTTGGAACTGAGCCAAGATTCATCATCACGATGTTGAACGCTGACCCTTTATCCAGCTGCGAGGATCATAGGAACAGGCGACATAACGTGGGAGATTCGAGATAAGTTAGCCGAGGGGCCTGCCGGCATCTCGTCATCTGCGAGGAGTGTGGCGACTTTCGATTTTTGCGATAAGCACCCCTACAGTAGCTCTCCTAGTACGAGAACCTTTGTGTTTCGTAGTGATACACCAGGAAAGGAATATAAATTTGACGCCTAACAGTTCCATATCCGAGTGACGTGACATAACATCACAGTCACGGTATAGGTGTATTCACGGAGCCCCGGAAAGATGGGGCTGTTTCTGCCACTTTCTGGACCTTGAATGGCAAAGTTAGGCAGATGCAAGGGATCACAAAATACCGAGCTGAAGAGCAAGTGAAACGCAGAGATGTCACGGTAGTAAGAAGCACCACAGCGAGAGTAATAACCATCTCAGCGCCAAGATATATGTTGGATTGCCAGTGGTTAGTGGTATACGACATTCGATTAGCTAAACCGGCCAAACTTGACGATTCATGAAGTTATGGTAAGCCTGAGGCATCTGTTGCTGCGCGCCGTCCAGAGCTGGAGCGGTAATCCAGCAGTCACCGGAGACGTCGAGCTTAACTTTGTCGAAAATGTAATGCTTGGCATTAGCGTGCCGAAGCATACTATTGTCAACCAGTGGTAGTATAGTCGCTTTCTTAGCAGTTCGTAGTAAATTACACGACCGAGCTCGTCTTTGTTACATGTCATGCAGACCACAGCTCAATACATAAGGCAAAAGTCGAACCCAAACCCAGAAATTGGGGATAACCGTATCGGAGCTATAAATTGATGTCTTGTCTCAACGTCTCAACGTTCTCAACCCTTGACCTAGTCCCTGCTGTGGCAACAACCTAACCTTTTACATCTCCCCAGCATGGTTCCCATCGTGAATACACGCACTGATATTGCAAGAATTTGTCAGAACTAATTGTATGCATTTTGAGATTGTATTGTAGTATTACAGTTGTGCGTGTCAATGATGTTAGGTTCAAGAGGATGAGCGTCCGTAGGCCCGGCTATTGGGCCGTTGAGTTGAAACCTGATACGAATGCAGTTTAGTTGGAGGCCCGGCGGGCGGGTGTTATCAAAATAACATTCTTGTACGGCATAGCATGCCATCGTACGGTTGATAATTTATAATGGAATATTTCTTAGCCGTACTACTGTACCTGTTCACTGCACGCGCTCCGAGGCGCGTGGGTGAGTTCAGGAAGAGTCGATAAAGAGCAAGCACGAGACAAGGAAATCAGCAAACGGCACGTAGGACGGAAGGGAACATTGTGGCTAGCTCGGCAGCTTTCTTTCCCACCTATTCATTGCGGTTATCCCGTGCTTAAATACAAATGACTTAGTACCTATCAAATGGGAACATCGCGGGTGTAATGGTAAGTAACAAGATCTAAAAGGAGGTGAAAAGAACACAGGTAGGCATGAGACATAAGGCAGAGGCGCAGGAAAATCGTGATCGAGGTGGCGTCATTGGACGCTCGTCCGAGAGGTGATGATGGCGTGCCGGCATTAGCGTTGTATTGACAAGGGTCCGAACGCGACGGTAGGGCACGAAAGAGAGGCACGAAAGACGAGATGGAACGCGTAATTTGAAAGACTGGGGGAAGGAAGGAAGGGAAGGGGCGGCGGCGAAACGAGTATTAGGAAGTGGGGGCTTACTGTATATATGCGTTGTCAGAGTGATATCAGAGACCGAGGCTCAGAGAAGAGAGAAGACCGATTGCAAGTTCGCTCTTATCAATATCTTTAGTGATGTGTCAAATAAGTGTGGCCGACTCTGGGTCTTGTTCGTATTAGTATATGCCAGTCACCGACTAGGATCCCTGTCCTGCGGCACTTCTACAAAATCCTTCTGAAGATGAAGATTGTCCGGCATGTCTTGGAAGTCCTCCACCCACCAAATACAAACGTGTTCGACATTCAGGTAAGGTTTGTGATCATGGCTGCCCTTCTAAGAGTAGGAAAGTGAACAGAGGATCGCGCATCACGAAAAGGAAGAGGGCAGGAAGATTCTGGCATGTGGGTGGACTCCGCAGGGTGCGCTTTCCCGCGGTGTGGGCATACTGACTCGAACCCGTCAGCGAAACTCGCTGCGAGGAGTGGAAGGGGGAGGGGTGGAAATGCTGTACGTACCTCGGGCACTTGTGCCTTTTCCCTCTTCTCCTTTCCCGTGGTGTTATAAAAATCGCCGTAGACGATGGTCCGGTCGAGTAGGATGTTGGGCAATAGACTGAGACACCTCACACAAGTGCAGTGGGATTTCCTCTTCTGAGTCTTCTTGCCGGTTTCTGCTCATCTGAGCAGAAGCCTGGCCCTTGCCTTTATCTTTATTACAAATACCCTCCTCTACTCCCTTAGTCTGTCGTTTAGAAGTCGATGCAGGTGCAGATGCTAGTACAACGCCAGGTGAGCGCTTCGTTCTGGAAGACTCAAACGAGAGCTTGCTCTCGCTCCGAATAATACATTGGGGTCCCAACGCGTGATGACCGTCTTACATTAATAGAAGAGCTCAAACCGCCACTCGGTGACCCCCTCTTTGAGTGTTTCGGGCCAAATGTTCGCATTCCTTTTGCGTGCGTCTCCAGCACTTTACAATATTTTGTTTTAACTGCCAACTACTTTGTAGATCCCGCAGGTTGCCGCATGAGGACTTGCAGGCGTTCTTGACTGCGCAATGTTTCCCCTCCAGGTTTATTCTGTGGTGCGTGCGCAGTCAGTCGCTGGAGCGGGCGGTGGGATACGACGTAGCCGAGCGAAGCCCGATTCGTGTTAGCCGTGCTGTGATACTCGGACCCGGCGAAGCGCGAGATGCTGATGATCAGGACATTACATGCATTACCACTACCACATACAGCCTCCGAGTCCCCTCACCCGCCAAAATTCGAAAAAGGGGAACAAAGACCCCTCCCCACCCCCGAGCAGTGCGCAAGTGCGTGCATTTTACGCTGATTGACTTTGGTGCAGATGGTAAGAAAGGTACTCCTCGGAACGCGTATGATATCGTGTCAAGGGGTCACCCCCAGTGAAAACCCGCGCCGAGCTGAACTGAGTGTATCTGAGAGAGACTGAGGTCACCTGACCATTTGCGGTCCTTGTCTGAATTCACTGCTATTCGACGTTGTTTCCAACCATTAACCAATGCTAGAACCTCGTAAGCTGTGTCCTTCAGGCTGCCTGACATGCAAAGGGACTCTGGGTCACTTATATCGCACTGTAAGAAACCGTGCATCTCGTATCACGTGTTCCACCTTTCCGCTTGCCCAGTACAGCATCACCACCGCGAAATGTATCAGCACCAGCTGGCTGCACCCCTTCATAACCTTCAGCTTCTGTGCACCCTCACTCACCTAGCATTTATCGAGGTGAAGTGTGAGGCTATTCTTGCTGTGGAACCCAATCTCAGGCAGGTGTCTTTCAAGTATATTCGAAAAGGCCTTCATGCGCGGGGAGAAGAGTGCATATAACCGCCCATGCTAACCGTATTTCTCGACTGAGTGCGCAATTTCTTTTTTCTTTCTTTCTTTTTTTCAGGCTTATGGCCTCAGTCAACGCTGCCATGGTACTACCGGAACTCCTGTGCTCGTGTCTAGCAGCATCATACGACATCACCCCAATGCGCGGTGCACTCCCAACATGCGGTGGATCCCCAATGCACATCCTAGCCGTCCAATCAAGGCCATCCTCAAAATTCCTGGTCTCAAACACCACTTTCCTCGTCCCCCCCCCCTCCAGAACGTCCTAGCTGTGAACTGTGCTCACATCCCACGCTTCCCAGTCTCGTGTGCCCAAATGCGCTCAAATGGCATGCTTGCAGTACCCTTCATCGTGCCGCATGCAGAGGCCTTTGTCCCACTGCATACCTTCCTCGTCTCGCACTGGCTGGACCGGCTCATGAGCTCACTCCTCCCCATACCTCCCTCGATGCTCTCTGGTGCGTGCGCTGGAAGCAGTAGGGGCCCCTTTGCGCACATTTCGGCTGCACAGGCTACCATATAGGTAAACCCATTGTACGTGTTCACCTGCTATTGATGGGCATATGACTCACTTATATGCGTCGGGTTGACACTCCGATCTGTAAACCATCTCTCGAAGTCTCCATTGTCTTGTCTACTCTGCCCCCTCCGCAAGCTGCAAGAACCTCAAAGTCGGAAAAACTGATGGTGGCATCTGCCACGCTTTTGTCTGCATGGTATGTAACCACTTCTCATTGTTTAATCACTTGTTGACATGGCGGTTGGCCAGGAATCTTTTTGCTATTGACTATCTTAAAGAGCACTCACTGACTGCATCTGAATTCAAAGCCATGTAGGACAATGTCACGCCTGAAGCAAAAAAGGTATGCCCCTGTCTTCTGAGGGTTGTCAATAGTCTAATTTCGGTGCAGAAATGAGGCTCTCAGTAAAGAAAGAAAATCAGCAACCCAGGTTCCTGTGGCGACTCTTTCAACAGCAGATGGTGAAGGGAATGTGTCTCGATTGAGAAGTAGAGCTGATGATGGACTTCGGAGGGCATTGGAAGCCACTGAGCTCAGATCATCTAGGATACTATCTGTAAACATTTCAGTATATAGAGAAATGAAAAATGCGGTCCAATGCAGTAGTCCTCAGTTAGGCACAGAGACACTTTCAGATTTGACGCGGGACATCTCGGAAATAATCTGGAAAAGGGAAAATTTCCGACCTGGGCCGCGTGCTCAGCACTGCTCAGACTAACTCAGACCATCTCGGCGCCGGTTCTCACTGGGGGTCACCGGTCACCGGTCACCCGGTACCGGCTTATTGCCGGAAATGGTATACAAAGGCGGTAGCCGGGGTGCCTTCGAGGCCATTGGCAAAACTGCGTGTGATCGCTTTGCTCAACCCGTGGAGGCTCAAGCCGCTCCAGGCAGTTACTTTTGACCTCTCATCTCCTTCTCGCCGCTAAAGTTGGGGTTCTCGCCCGGCTTTAATACAGAAGCCCAGCGTGCCCAATGTACTTGCACTCACGCCTGAAAGCGCGGCGTCTGTAGCCATTATTGATACTGCGCAGGACTTAAGGATGTGCGGTGTTTTGGAGCGCGACGGCAAACCCTGTGGCAGTTGGTGCGATAAGCGTACCAGCGACATTTCTGATTATCACGCCTAGTACCGTTTTCGCCGTCGCCTCCTTCTCGAAGGTGTACCTTTCATCAAAGGTGCCCCTCAGAACACATCCGTACCTGGTGTCATCGAGATCGCTGAGCAGGGCAAGTCATTAATCGGTGGTGACTGCCTGACATCAGGGCAGACAAAACTCAAGAACGTATTTGCAGAGGTCCTGGTCAATGCTGGGATTAAACCACTTTCCGCGAATTTTCCATTGGCCCAGATGTTGAATTCAGGGCGCTGTATCCGGTGCTCAGTTTGCTATCGTACATGCTTAAGGCCCCGCTTGTTAGGCCTGGTGCACATATTATATTTTGTCTCACTTTCTTGCGCAGGGCGCATTGCGATGAGGCACGGATGTTGTTAACTCCGACGCAAGCACGGAAACCTTCCTCAAGGGCTGTATTGGTCTCGGCCTGACTTGTGAAATATCGACGGCGAGAACTTTAACGTTCCTTCGATGGCCATGGCACGCCAACCTTGTGGTGTCAATGGCATTGCTAAAGGTAATGTGGGGTCTGCAATAACATGAATTTATTTTTGTGGCCTCGACGAAAACGTGCCAGTGCCAGTATCCTGAATAACATCATTCTAATGTCTATACTATGGTTTCTTTGCCTTTACCTAGTCAATACCACGATGGTCAATGCTACACCAGCCTTCCCTTGTCAATGCCAGCTCCGAGCATTTTTAGCATGGCAAGTGCGCTCCAAGCCGCGCTACATCCTGGCCGGCCTCACTTTATCTACCAATCCAATCAAACCAGTGGAAAGGCCCGCCAGCACGGTAGACGCGAAGCCCTTCACCTCAAGTGGATGGGTGCCCTTGCGTACTCTTCATATTGCAATTCAGATGACAGGTTCCACCAGGCCAATCCTACCATCTCCGAGTTTGTTTTTTTTGCTTGGCACCTCATCCGGTCCGCGAAAACACCATCATGCATCCACATCCCCAATTTTCGATACAAATAAACATCTTTACTCTACATCGGACCATCTGGGGATCTGGGTTATCCATGAAAGTCCCCATGGAATTCCATTACCATTAAATAGGCTATTATGACTACTGCAATACGAGATCTTACACGCCGACTTTGGCCAATTTACTGATCAATCAATGAGCACCCGTTGCCAGACATCATTCTGCATGTTGAAAAATCCATCTCACAAAAATGGTGGGTGAGCTTTGCCCGACTCTGTGCCCAAGCTTTGTCCGTCCTGAGAGATGCGTGCAGGCAAGCTCGCACGCAATGTCGGTGTCGTTATTACAATGACAGTGCCTTCTTCAATGGCTCCTAATCATTCATTCCAATGGATCAATATACTGGATAAAGCAGAAGTCGGGTACTTACTACGTGGGTTAATGAGAAGTCGTTGACTCATAATCCAGTTGGCTGCATAACCAAGTGATGCACTAAGCTACACAGTTAGGCTCGCAGCGATGATTTTGAAAATTTAAAGAATTTACCCAGGATCTTGGATAGAACTTGCCCCCCGTCGAAACAAGATGATATTCATCATATTCACAGCTACAGGAAGGAAGTCAGCAAGGTATCACTGTACTAGAGAAGGAACATACCCATAAGCGCCATCATATATGCCAAGCCATCATATAACAATCTTGGGTTGGTAAGATTTCCGCAAACAAGTAGTCGAAAGACACCTTACATCTTCGAAAGCTCAGGCCGCTTCGAGGAACTGCAAAGAGTCACAGTCAACCTCATGTATTTAAAGTCAAACGAACATGGCTTACGTAGACGTCCCAGCATCCCTCAGCCTGAGAAGGGAATATGTGGCAATTGACAATACCAGACAATCATATAGCATAGCTGCTAAGTGCAACGACCAAACAGCGACAGCGAAATCTGGATGAAAATTTACAGCATGGCAACTAGGATGAGTCCATCAGGAAGGCTAGAGGAAGAAAATATAAATCTAAACGTACTTTCCCTGATCAGAGGTCCAACCACGCATCCTTAAATACACAACCTTACAACTAAGAAGGTAATTTCACTTACCCCTGTAATCACGGCTGTATTCTACAGCGTCAGCGAATCATTAATGACAGAGGTCGTATAACTGACGACGTCGGTAGATTAACGCAGCTACCCACTGGAACTGTGACCATGAATCAGCATGAGGTCCTGCATATCAGGAACGAAACAACGGACCCCCACAACAATGGAATATGCCAATAAAATAGTCCGGCCTACCCAGACATTGCGCAAGACTGCGAAGGCAATGCTGGACGTCCTGAGGTGAATTGTCAGACTCGGGGGTGGGGGAACAGGACAATCAAGACTCACCGAATACCTAGGATTGTCTGTGACACCATCAATTGGACGACTGGCAAAATACTCAACCCTGAGCAGAGAAAGAGCATATAGAAACACGGACCTTTGAGTATAGGACTGAGATAATAGTAGTGGCCACAAGATTTTGGAGTGAAGTGGTGGTAGAAGTACCCCACATTACTGACAACTAACACAACTATGCTTGTATACCTACGGTACCTGTGAGCAGCTGTACAAGCAACCATGTTGAAAGACATGCCGAATAAGAATGAACAAGATTAGAAAAACTCTATCGGACGTGTTAGGGGTCAAAGACTGCCTTCACTATTTTGCATCACGCTTCGTACCTGGGTCGATCAGGTGAATTGTAAAACTGATATTCCATAGGAAGTGTAAGAAGATAGCTGGAGGAATATGAGCCACAATGACAGATAGATGGAATTGGCAACGTACTCATAAGCAGCAATAGACATGGACGCAACACGCATGCCGGTAGCTGTTGCGATTGCGCCTTGACTTGAATTGACGTTGGTGACAATAGTGATGAAGTCCATGGCGGAAAACAAAACCTCTAAGAGACGCGGGGAGAGGTAATGGGATTCTCAGGGAGGGTTCGCAGCCTGACAATTATATTGAGTGGTTGTGATAATATGGATGCTGTGTGACCAGGCACTGATGAGTTGGAGCTCAGCCAAGTTTCACCATCACGATATTGAACGCTGACCGGCGCTGACCCTTTTCCGGCTGCGAGGATCCAGGCACAGGCGACATAACGTGGGAGATTCGTGATAAGTTAGCCGTAAGGAGGAAGTGGCTGTCGGCATCAGGTCATCTGGGCGAGCTCCCCTAGTACGACAATCCTTGTCTTTCGTAGTGATGTTGATGGATTCTCAAATATGCTTCTGGTTCCATTTTGCGATGAGTGCCTTATGATTGACCGACTTTGTAAAGTTTTGGATTAAGTCTCGATGTATCAGTGATTGCCTCGTATCGGCAATTGCCACACATTCCCTTCAAGTTCTCAGCTGAGTGTCTACGTAAACCACGTCCCTTTTGACTTAAAGCACGTGGGGTTGACTCTAACTCTTTGCAGTCCTCAAAGCTTTCGAAGATGTAAGGCGTCCTTTGACTACTGGTTTGCGGAAAGTCTCACCCGACCGGAGATTGCTATACCCATGGCTTGGCATATATCATCGTGCTTATGGGTATATTCCTTCTCTAGGGCAGTGATATCTTGCTGACTTCCTTCCTGATCCGTGAACGTGATGAAAATCATATTGTTTTGACGGGGGCTAAGTTCTATCCAAGATGATATGTAAATTCTTTAAAATTTTTTCAAAATCATCACTGCGAGCCTAACTGTGTGGATTGGAGTGCGTCACTTTCTTATGCAGACAACTGCATCATGAGTCAACGCCTTCTCATTAACCCGCGTAGTACGAACCCGACTTCCGCTGCATCAAGTACATTGATCCATTGGAATGAATGATTAGGGAAATTGAAGAAGGCACTATCCGAGTCGTTACAATAACGCTACCGACGTTGCCTGCGATGAGTGCGATCCCGCCTGCTGCGCGCTTCTTAGGAGAGGCAATGGTCGAACACGGAGTTGGGCAAGCCTTCCCATCATTCTTGCGAAATGAATTTGTCAAAACAGAGAGCATTTTCGAGCAACGAGTGCCTGCTGAACGGTCAGTATCCGTGGACGCCAACTCCGGTGCCAGCGAGTCTATCACCTGCGGCTCCGCAAAACTTCAAACTTTGTTTGAGGTTTGAGACCTCGGAATGCCCATGACAATCCTTCTGGTATTCTATGCATATTGTGTCTACCGCTACATGGTGTGCATGTTACATAGTGCACCTGTGGTGCTCAAGCGGGGTGATAGAGGGGGTAAGAGGATAAGAAAATGAAAAGCTCAGATGATTTGATTTGCAAAATCGTGGACGTCAGCACGTGAGGTGGCAACTGGTTTGGGTTTGTCAACAACAGTTTTGCCATTGAGCCGGCTTGCGGCTTGCAATCTGGCCAGCTAGCCGGCAAAACCAACATTTTTTGCTGTTGCCAACCAGGGTCTTTTTGGCCTTATTAGTCATTTCTGCCAAAGACTGAGCTGTAGCGTTTGCCTACAGGTCGCACACGAGAGGGTTTTACAGGTAAATGAGAGCTGGCGAATTTGAATCAGGCTGGCTTTCATTGGTCCTATTTTGCACAACTTGCAGGGTTTAACACAGACATGTAGCTACTAGTACTTGTGGCAGCAAGGTATGTAGATGGGCATACATGCAAGCCATGAACCTTTTCGGTGCGACTCGAGGCCGAGGCCGAAGACATAATAAAGGTCAATCGGAAGTGAGGACTTAGCTAGCCCGAGGGTACAATGCTTACATGAGGTACGCCAGCACTAACTGGAAACTGGAACAACACTTGAGATCAACGTACAGTGCAAAACAGAAAGCGGTGCTACGTAAAAAAAAAAAGGATGCCGCTGCACTCTCAATAGGTCGTCACTGTGTGCGTTTTGCACTTCCGAAAAAGAGGAAGGAAAATGCATGAAATCATGGCGCGGCGCACAGCACGCAGTCCTGTGACAAAAGAAACAAGGAGGGATATGATACAGAATGAATTACCTACTACATAGAACTAAAGAACTGCGAGATAGGTTGAGATCATCAACGAATTAGAGATACATGAGGCACGTAGCACATAGGAGTCTATTGAGAAAAGGTACACTGCACAAGGCGATGTAGCACAGCATTGGGCCCCGAGGGGTGAAGGTTGTCGTGGCCGAGATGGCACCGCGGGCGCCAGACACAATGGGCGTGACGGGGTGGAATACCACCAGCGTCACAGAAGAAGGCAGGATGAGAGCAGATGGTGCAAGTGGTTGCAAATAAAATACAAGAAGAAACGTGTGATTCTAAGGCCAGCGGATGTACTAGCCTTACGACAAGATGGAACATACCCTCCGCCATCTCAAACAGAGTTTGGCGAGCTGCGGGTGATCGACTCGCAGGCACCGGGGTTGACCTCCACCATTATTGATCGTTCAACGAGCACTCGCTGCTCAGCGTCGCTCTGCATGCTGACAAACTCATCTCGCAAGATTTGTTCGCGGGCTTGGCCGACGCTGTGCTCAACCATCGTCTCTCCGAGGAGGTGCGTACTAGTAGCAGGGTGGTTCACACACATTGTTGGTAGCCTCGCTACCATCACGGAGTTGTCTTTTTCTCTGGCCCCTAACCATTCCACTTGGTCAATGGATTACATCCAAGGTATGTGTGATACGTACTACGTGGGTGTGTGAGAAGGCGTTGACTCATGATCCAGGTCGCTGCATAACCAAGCGACGCACTACAAGCCGCACGGTCAGGCTCGCAGTGAAGATTTGAAAAGTTTAAGAAACTACCCAGCTGCTTGAATGGAATTTTGCCCCCGCCGAAACAAGATGATATTCATAACGTTCGCCGCTACAGGAAACAAATTAGCAAGCGGTCACTGTCCTGCAAAAGGAACATGCCCAGAAGCACGACGATATACGCCAAGCCATCATACAATAATCTTCAGTGGGGTAAGGCTTCCACCAACCACTATCCATAGGACGACTTACATATTCTCAAGCTTTGAGGTGCTGCAAAGGGTCAGAATCGACGCCATGGGTATGAAGTTAAAGGAATGTGGCTTACATAGACATCCCAGCGGCCCACTTCCTCATCTTGATTCGGAGAAGGTAGAATGTCGCAATCGATAGCACCAGAAAATCGTACAGCATAGCTGCCAAATACAAGCACCAAGTAGAGATAGGAAATTTTGGATGAGAAGTTGCAACGATGCAACTGGAATCTTTTGTCAGGCTAGACGGGGGAAACAAAACATAAACTTACTCTCCCCGACCAGAGGTCTACTCACACAGCCTTCAATTTAGCTACTCACAAAATAAGAAAATCGGCTCACTTACCCCCGTCATCACGGCTGTATTGTGCAGCGTCAGCGTGTCAGTAATATCAGTGATGGATGCTGTTTGACTGACGAATCCGGTAAGCTAAGGAAAAAAACCACTGGAACTGTCCTCATAAATCAGCATGAGGACCTGTATATCAGGAACGAAGCCAACGGACCCCTACAACGATCAAATACGCGGATAAAACAGTTCCGCCTACCCAGACATTTTCCAGGGCGATTTGGTACGTCCTGGGACGGATTGTCAGACTCGGGGAAGGGGAACAGGACGATCAAGATTCACCGGATACCTAGGATTAACTGCGACACCATCACTTGGATTACTGGCAAAATACTCAACCCTGAGCAGACAAACAGCATATAGTGACACCAACCTTTGAATATAGGGATGAGATGGTAATAATAGCCGCAAGATATTGGAGTGAAGTGGTGGTTGAAAAATCCCACATTGCTGACGACCATTACGAGGATGCTTGTATACCTACAGAACTCGTGAGCAGGCATGCATACGACAATGTTGAGGGACGTACCTAATAAGAATGAACAACATCAAACCAAAACTATCAGGCGTGTTAGAGTTAAAACGTTGTCTTCGCGAAATTGCATCCGCCTTCTTACCTGATTCCTGCAGAAGACTTGTACAACCGATATTCCAAAGGGAGGGTAAGGAGATAGCTATAAGAACATGAGCTATTACGACAGATAGCGAGTTGGAATTGACAACATACTCATAAGCGGCGACAGACATAGACGCAACACGCATGCTAGTAGCTGTTGTGATTGCGCCTTGACTTGCATTGATGCTGGTCCCAGTAGCGAGCAAGTCCATGGAGGGAAAAGGAACACGTTGCGAGAGTAAATGAGGAGGTTCGAGAAGGGCAACCTTCGCATCTTGACGATCATGAGTTAGTGCCGTATTTAATAGGCACGGATGTTTAAGGAGTTGGAAGCTGAGCCAACTTCAGAGTCGAGCATTGCCCGACTATCCAGTGCGCAACGCGGATAATAAATAGGGCGTGGGAAATCTGTGCCCGGAAATCCGGGAATTGTCATTTTTGACAGTGTGACAACTGTCGATCTCTTCGATAAGCTCCCCTAGTATGGCAAGCTTTGTCTTTGATATGAAACATCTACGCCCAACAGTTCTCGTAACATACCACGTGTCATAACGGGTTGTATGCCTCGTGTATGAACAGAATGCACGAGAAACGATCGGGACTGTCCCGGAACTTTGAATGGCAAAGCTAGGCACATACCAAGAATCAAGAAACATCTGTTGGAAGGTTAAGGGCTATAGATACCAGAAACATCGCGACAAGAGTGCCAAATGCTGATTGTCCCGTGGTGTCAAATTAATGCACGACAAAAAGACATTAGATCGTTAACCAGCACAAGATGACGGATTCATGGCAGTATGACCAGAGGTCGATTTATCCGATGCTGCACGTCGTCCAGTTACATTGCAGTGGCGGTTACCCAGTAGTCACTAGAGAGATCGAACCCAAGGATGGCCGCCTTGATTCTCCCGGCGATTACTGCGTTCTTAGGCCATGACTACAGCTCGGACAAACCTTAGGTGATGCATCCCATAATAAATCAATGGAGCCCTATTTCACTATTGGCGATAACGATAAACTGATACATGCTGGATGCAGTTGAAGGCCATGGGTATATCATGGACGACATTGCAGCTGCACGGGCTCCAAAGTATCATGTTATCGTGCCTAAAATGTACTAGCGGCTGTAGTCTCAGCCACAGAATTAAAAACGAATACAACAACAATTGGAGGCCTGGAGGACGGTATTGAAACAGCACTACCACGTTGCAGCACGTCATTCTTAAATAGGCTGAAGGTACGATGCCTCGGCCTAAGAAATGATAGTACTGGTAGAATCGATCGATCGATCGAGGATTGAAAACCTTATACTAAGCAACAGGAAGCCAGGAGGATCCTCGTTACCCCGACATGCCTACAGCTACTATCGTCAACCAGTGGTTCGCGTTCCGCCACGCCACTGATTCGCGCTGTCACAGTGCGACATGCGGCATTTACGCACTCCGCCCCACCCAAACTGGGCACCCAGCGTGACAACTCCCCAAAAGTAGTTCACCTTTTGCCCTCACAAGATTTCTTTTTTTTTTTTTTGCACAGAATACGCTCCGACAATGGTCAAGGTGAACACACTAAAGACAAAAGGCTCTAAGTATAGCGAATCATGAGACATTTCGTGAAACGCGGACCAGTGGTGAACGCGAACCACTGGTTGACGATAGTAGCAAAAGCAACGCAGAGGTAAAAGTTCCCGAACTCTTTGTGTCAATTTCCAACCCACGGCGAGCGCGGCGTTTTGTGATCGGCCACGTGGCGGTGGCAATCACCGACTCATAGCCAAAGGCCCCCCAAGGCCGCTCAACAATTCGCCGATC
>QFDX01001707.1:4299-14505 GCA_003315875.1 Lactifluus piperatus
CCTCCCACCCCTCCACAACTGCCCACCTAGATGCTGCCTGCACTGCAGTACTCAGGTACAGTAAGAAAACAGTAACTGATGAAACACTTTGGCTAGGTATCCACAAATGTGCCCTACGCCTGCAAGTCCAACAATTTCTCTACAAAGCCATGCACAACACCCCCAAGGTAGGAGACTACTGGGCCCACATTCCCAACCCCACTATCCAGCTCTGACAATTCTGCTCCATCTGCCACCAAACAGACTCCCTAGAACACATTCTCATTAACTGTGAGGCAGGCTCATCTAACCAAATTTGGACTCTAGCATGCAACCTATGGCCTTACAGCCCTCACCTCTGGCCCAACATATCGTTCAGCACCATACTCAGCTGTGGCAGCCTCACCCTTCTGCCCCCACCTCCACCTCTCCCCAGAAATGACAGACTGACCACATCAGCAAAAATTTTGTGGCAACAAAGTGCTACATAGCCTACATAGCATCTGGAGCCTTGTTGCAACCCCCCTGGTTTATAGTGCTATGTAGCAGCATGCTTCAGGTGACCAGGTCTGTAGCACAATGTAGCTGCAGGGGCTCATTAAGTAGTGGGGAGTAGCAGTGGTACACAGACCAGTAGTGTATGGTAGTAGCAGTGTTCACTGCTTTTCTGAACCTTCTTACACAATGATGGTGCCCAATAATTAGCTATATAAATCCACTAGGCCACTAGGTTACATTTACATGCAATGGATAGTACATTCAAGCATCCCTTCTTGCTCCTTTACCACCACCATCAGTGATTTTCTCATGATGTCTTCCCACTCCTCTACACCCATTGAGTCCTCCCCCTCCCTCAGTCACCTTTCAGCAATGTTTGGTGCAGCCAGGGCGGGTTTGAGCTCACCGGAGTCATCGAGGCCTTCAACCCCCACTCCCTCTGTGCCACACCCCCAAGGCCACAAAGCCCCAAGGGCTGGGGCTTCTCATCACGGACCGCCGGAATTTTCCGATCCTCAAGTAGGTTTTCAAGGCGATCCCTTTACACCGGTTCAGTCATCCTCTGGAGTCCCACTAGACGATGCCACCCCCCACACCATCAACCCCTGCGATGTACCCCTTGGGGTGAAGCAGGCGGGAAAATGGTCTCTTCCTGGGAATGCGGAGTTATCCGTATTTGATATTCTCAACACGTTCCATCGTTGATGGTTCTTATCCATTGATAATCTTAGGGCCCAGGCCCTCTTGGCCCAAAAGGCTGAGGATGGGAAAAGTTTTTGGGTCAAGTTTTCTCCCCAGTATCATGCCCACCTAGTCAAGTGTGCTGTTGTGCTTGTCCCTCATCCAACTATGAGAGTGAAAAAGGTGATGTTCATTTACATCTTAGAGCTTCTCAACGGCGAAGGCCCCAAGGCCTTTTTTGATCTCACTTCTGGACCAAGGCTAGCAACCCAGGCCCAGAAGGAGAAGAAGTGACTTGCACGGAAATGGGCCCATGCATCGAGGCGTGAACGCCGTAAGGCTGCCGAAGAGGTGACTGGAGGCCATTTGCCTAAGCGACAATGCCGAGCATGCGGACAAAAGTTTGCCACTAGGAAGTCGATGAAGAGGCACCGATGCCCCATTTCCACGGAGGTTATCAAGAGTAGTGGAGCAGAGTCGAGCAAGGGTAAAACCACCACCCCCTCCAAGCCGAGCAAGCTGGCCACTCCCTTTCCTACCCATGATCCTTCCCACCGTCACCTCACACCCATAGCCACCATTGCCCTCAGGACCACGACGATCCTGGAACCCGCGCTCACTGCCCATGAAGCTGCCCAGCATCGGCCGATCGAGAACATGCAGCCTGGTGACCTTGCATCTGACAATCCATACAAGAGCACCTCCAACTGCTGATTGAAGTGCTTAAACACCGCCAACAAACGCAGAGTTAGGAGGGGACTGATGGACACCTTGCGCAATAAGACTTAGAGTAGTGGCTCCTCTCTGGTTCTTTGATGCAGTACATAGTTTTGGTAGACTAAGCCCGTGAATATAGTTCAAAATTGGATTCAAAAAAAAAAAAAAGATAGTACATTCAAGGAGAAGGAAATAGAACCTAGTAGCATGTGAGTGCACAGGTGGTTGTCCCCCCTCCAGCAGTCAGTCCACCCTCTCTTTGTTGTCCCCTCCCTGTCATCATTGTCTCCCCCTCCCACCTATTCTTGACTTTGACCTTGGTGGCCTCTTGTGGTTGCAGTGGCACCCATTCCCTCATGGTGATGGCTCATTGTCATCATCATGCATCGTCGTCATTGTGTGGTGGTGGTGGTGGTGGTGGTGGTGGTGGTGGTGGTGGTGGTGGTGGTGGTGGCTAGCACATGGAGGAGGTGGTCATCATTGTCATTGCATTGGGGCCAGGGTAGGGGTCTACCTCACAAGCAGTTGCTCATGGTGATGTCATCATGGCCTGTGACATTTCCTGTTTCAACATGTGTGGGGAGGTTAGTGATGAGGAGAATCATGACGAGAACTGACCTCATGACACAGGCTGAAGCTTCAAAGCTTCCCTTCCCTATCGCCATAATGCTTATGTGTTCGTGTGAGCAGTATCAGGTTCAGCTACACTAACACAGAAAAAGAAATGTCCCGCACAAGCTTAGGACATAATGTATGTAATGTTTCAGCAAGATTGTGTTTACAATATGAAAATATAGTATTGATATGATGGTTTGGATGTACTAAGTACAACCCACAAGTCCTGAGGTATGAGTACTTGAACCTGACCAAAAGTGGGTCGATCTTTTTGATGGCCACCAAAAATGGCAACTCCAAAATGAGACAGGTTGCAATGAATACAGATTTATGAGCACAAAACAGTATTTCACAACAAACCAACTAGTAACATGTATTGCCACCATGTGCATTATAGACAGCATGGACACGATCTGGCATTGATTCATAGAGTTTGTCAATGAAACCTATGTCAATTGCATACCACTCCTCCTACAGTGCTATCCACAGTTCTTCCTCAGTATGTGACCAGGGCTTTCGAGCCTGGATTTTGCAATCCAGATGGTCCCAGAGATTCTCAATAATATTGAGATCTGGGCTATTTGGTGGCCAAGGTAGGAGATCAATGTTGTTTTCTTCAAACCATGCCTTTACAATCTTGGCAGTGTGCTTGGGATCATTGTCTTGTTGGAAGTAGAATGCATCTGGCTTCATGCAAAGATCATGGTATGTTCCCAAGACATCATCCTCCAATATTTCATGGTATAGCTCTTTGGTTAGGTTTCCTTCAATGTGTATGATCCTGCCAACCCCTTGAGCTGTGATGATTCCCCATATTGTCACCTTTCTGCCACCATGTTTGATCTTCTTCTTTGTGAATCAAGGATCTAATCATTTCTGTGGCTTTCTCCAGCACTAGGCAGCTGCATGGGTCAGGGTAACCCATGCAGGTCACGGGTATGGGTCATGTGATTGGTTACCCACAACCCTTGCCAACCCATCACTTGTCCTGGCTTACTACCCCCCTTGCTCACAAATGCGAGGCGGGGATGGCTTGGTATGTTTCAGTTTTATTTGTTCTTATTTTTCTCACTGAATATCTCCCACTTCATCAACAGCTGCCAATGCTGCTCCCCAGAGTCCCCACTGCGCTCCATCAACACCAGGTGGTGACCTGCATGTTGCCATGCCATGCATGTTCTTGTATTGTCTCTTTTTTAGGTCATCTACCATCTACAACGAGGATGACATGGATCCCCCCCCTTCCTCCCCATCAGGGGTTGTTTGGGGCTAAAAAGCTATGGTGATGGTGTGTACAGGTGCGCATACTTTTTCTCCTCAATGTTTTTGCACTGACCTCTTTGTGGTTGTAGTTCCTTCACTTTCCTATCCCCTTCTCCAGCCCCTATGGCAAACAAGCACCTCTGTGCACACCTGTGTGCTCAACAGCACCATTCATCACCTCAAGAATGTTCTTCATTGTCACTGCGTGGATGGCTGTCACTTGAGCACATCAGGGTGTCAACTTTGGCCAGTGGGCCTCTTATGACATCTGCCTGTGTTATGTTGGCATGCACAGTGTGCCACATTTGTGGGGCATTCATGTGTTCATTGTTGTGCAGGTTGTAGTCATGGGTCGATGCACGTGTATGTGATTGGGTGGTGTAAGGGTGAGCATTGACACATCAACAGTGATGATGATGTGGGGAGAGGACCCACAACCATGCAACAACCATGATGTGACAACTGTGACAACTGCAAGGATTGTGATGTGACAGCCATGAGGACCACAATCACAATCACCACAACATGACTACCATGACAACTGCAAGGATCGTGACGCAATGACCATGAGGACCACGATCACGATTACCACAATGTGACTACCATGGCGATGAGAGGGGGATGATGACACCACCATGGACACCAACACCACACCCAGGAGACACTCATCTCCTGGGTGTTTTTCTTTCTCTTTGGTACAGTAGTTGCAATTACTCATGTATTTTACATTGTAGTTACATACTGTAGATAAATAAAAATAATCATTACCCATTCAAATACCCTGACCTGCAAGGATCCTGTGAGACCCACATGCAAAAACCCACGGGTTGGTGGGTAATATACCCATATGGGGGCAGGTACAGGTGATGACTCAAGTACCCATGGGATTACCCATGCAGGTGCCTATCCAGCACCACTGTAACCCATCTAACCCAAAACTATGGAAGATCAATTCATTGGAAAAGTTAACTGCCCTCCAATTTGTGACAGTCCAATCCAACCTGTCCTTGGCCCACTTCTTTTGAACATCTAAGTTCTTCTGTGAGATAAATGGGACCATGGCTCAGATATAAGCATGTCTGCCCTCTTCTCGTAATGCTGACTTCACAGTATCCACACAAACATTGGGGAAAGTAGCATTGGCTGCATCACCATTTGTGAGGTGACGGAGTGTGACACACCTGTCATGTGGTGTCAACTTGTGCAGGTGCCCTGTTTTGTGTCCTATTTGATCATAGTTCTCCTTGTCTCCATAATGGGCAAATATGCAGTTGATTTGTGAGTTTGTGAGATTGTGGTGGTCAGTCAGAGCTGCATGGACAGCATCATTTGATGAGCCAAGTTTCTTCATGGTACAGATGATGGCTTTTTCGACTGCTGTGGTGTGTGGAGCCATTGTTGAGACAGCTCACCAGATTTGCTGTTACTTTGGAAAAATAGCAAGCAATAGACAAACAACATGAAAAATTAAGTGATGTGTCTGATTTTTGTAACATGATAAACACATGTTGAGCTTCATCAGGCTGCTTTTCCAGATGACATTCTCAAATGATGGGCTGTCCTGTTGTGAGGACAACCCATACTAGGACCACTTCCAATATGAAGAAGGATAGAGATTCTTAATAGTAGAATTGTCAGTATAGGTAGCTAACATTACAAAATTTATGGTGGGACATTTCTTTTTCCTTGTTAGTGTACATTAGCAAGAGGTAACAGGCTGGGGCATTTCATGTACTTACCCCATGAGTATCCTACTGGGCCTCCTAGTACTGCCTTGGGGTCTCTTAAACCCAAACAACCCCCTCACATACCATTTGGATGGGGAGGAGAGAGTGGGTAAAAAAAATAACTGAAAAATTTTGTCAGTACAATACTTGGGGAAAACACACATGCTCATTGAGGCAGGAGGGGGAGGCAGTGGTGGGAGTGTCAACATACCTGTGAAAAGAAAGTTGGACTTAGTGAAAAAAAAAGTCAACTGTGCAAATTGTCCAAACAGGCCACTGGCAAACATTGATGTGTTGATATGTGTTAACATGTCAATGATGGTCAACTTTCAAAGTTCAACCGAGGCATACTAGTGTGTACTAGTAACACATGTAACATTTACAATATTGGTGATCCCATGATAATGGAATCCCGGGCTGGCTCAAGGGCACACGTGTCGCCTAAGTGTCATGTTTTGACACAGACTGGCAGGTGGTGCGACTGTTCCCACAGGAGCTGGGAGATCAGGTGACTTTTATGTATCAGGTGACCGAACATGACCAATTCGTGCCTTGTGGGTATTTAGGATAACATGTGATACTTGTACAATACCATGTGATTACTGATGGACTAGCATGTGTTTTTGGTATTATCACATGTCAAAATGCGATGACATGTGATAATCATTGACATGTGTTTTTCGTAAAACACATGTCAAAGACGTAGTTACATGTGATTGTTGCCACATGTATTTAAACCCCTTGTAAGATAGCAGAAGCCCTAAGCTTCAGCTTAGTTCAGAATCAAAGCATCTTCCCCCTATATTCCTTCTTGACAACCTGCGCACTCCCTTGTCCCTACTACTAAGGTGATCAAGGGTGAATAAGGACAAGGAAATGAGTCTTACTTCTGTCTTTGAACCTCTCTATTATTCGTTCCTTGATCCTCCCTAGTAGGTTCAAGGTGTAAGCAGGTTGAAGGATGGTTGTATAGTCTCGCTGCCAATCCATCCTCTCATCTTGTTCACCCCTCTTGCTCCACCCTAACCAGGCAACTATCAGTCGAACGCACAAGTACACTTTGTACTTATGGTCCCTTTGAACTATAACATAAGCTGAAGCTTCCTATTGGAGGAAGTCAGTCATCATTGGTTGCAATCAGAGTATTGTAACAGTCACCATTCCTCCTATCATCTACCAGGATGATGTCCAGTGGCCAGAGGAATCCTTAGAAGAGCTAAGGGAGGCCTACCAGCAATTCTATTCGAGTTATTGCTGTGCGCAAGAAATACAGCAAGCCTACAAAAGAGGCATTGTGACAGTTGAAGCCAGTAGAGCAGCATGGAGATTAACTGCAGAAATTTGGGTGATCATTGCTCATTTTGAAGCAGCATATAATCGTCTGGACTGGCTCGAGAATTACTGGATCCTAGCAAGACAACTTCAGGAAGCAACCAATTGAGTAGATGTTGCACCCACACCAGCAGCATGTCAAGAAGTCCTTGACCTGCAGAGAGGAATCCTCACTCTTTTCTAAGAAAGAAAAGCCATCACGTTGTGACCCCTAATCTTCCAAGAGGGGGAAGAGTGGCATATTGTCCACCACAGGTTCCAAGATGACCTACCAGCACATATCAAAGGAACTATCTACTGGGAAGACAACGAAGAGGATCAGGATCAAAGTTGTTATCATCTCCAGACAACAGTCAACAATCAACCCCACGACTTTTGTGTTGAATTCATCAACCACCACTGGTATATAATCTATTGAAATGGGCAACACTACGTCACAGAAAAAGATTCACAACTCCCCACAGAGTTTGAAGGACCAGGGTGGTATCGAATAACAGACAAAGAACACCCAGATTATCAAGCACCATCACCCTCAAGCGCTAGTCACAGAGGAGACAAAGAAGAAGAAGACGACGAACCAGTACAAAGTCCTCCACTGAGCGGACCTGTTGTACCAGCCCCAACCATCATTGTCACTCCTATAGCGGAAGAAGTTACGGAGCAACAGACTGAGGCAAACCTCCCTACTGCTCTAACAAGAATAGGTGTGGAATTTCTATCTCTCGAACATGGAAGTATGGCAGAACCAGCCTTAAGGATGCCTACACCACCATTGACAATTGATGTGGATGCAGCACAGAGAAGTGCCATGTCTGTAATACAGCAATCCCCTGTTTTTGTGAGGTCTGCCACTGTGGGAGCCTCCACCTCCCATGTGCAAGGAGGAGGGTCCCTGGGACCCCAGACTGCTGCTTTGGGAGCGGCACCACCACCACCACCACAAAATGGACTGTCTGGGAATCCCCCTACTCCATTTGAAGGGGACCAGACTAAAAGTGAAGAATTCCTAGGGGAATTCAGGCGGTACTGGTTCTTGAACCCTAGGCACCCAAACCTCTCAGTGCCAGCACAGCGCATAATTTGGTGCCTCACCTTCATGAGGGGACCCTTAGTCACTGACTGGGTCAAACAGAAGACTGCGTAGGTGGAAGACCAGATACAAGGAGGGAAGATGTCCATGAAGAGGCGTTTGGAAAGAGTTCAAGAAGGCCTTTGAGGAAGCCTTTATGGATACAGTGGCGATCCGGGTGGCTTTCAACCAACTTGCATCACTCACCATGAAGGGGATAACCCTGGACGAGTATATTGCCAAGTTCGATGCCCTCATTTCACGATGTGGATGGGGTGCTGATGAGCAAGCCACAATTTATCACTTCTGCAAAGGACTGGAGAAATGCCTCCATAGGGCCATAAGGAACCACGTGGACCTCCCTCATGATGCATCATTGGAAGACTGGAAAAAGGCAGCGCGGAAGCAACAGTCCAGATGGATTGAAGACCAAGCAGAGGGCTTTGATCTGTATGGCTACGGACAGAAGAAACCATGGAAGCAGAAACTGGCCCAATCACAACAGTTTGAACCCAAATCAGGACAACCACGGTACATGCATGACCCTGATGCCATGGATGTGGATGTCGCTCACATGGGGCCTATGCCAGATGAAAAGAAGAAGAAGTTAGCTATGGAGGGATGATGCTTCCTTTGTGAAAGACAAGGTCACGTTGCAAGGAATTGTCCAAAGAAGAAAAGGGATGAGGAACCAAAAGGGAAGCCCATGGCAGTCAAAGCCACAGGAGAAGAAGAAAGAAAGGATACAACATCCATGACCTCTCAAAGACTGGTGGCTACCACTTTTTTCATATAACTGTGGCAGTTGCCTGCAGAGTCTTGTACACAGGTCCATGCTTTTTATGAAAAGAGATTTCATTTATTTACCTGGTATCTTTCATAAAGCCTGCGGTTTTTTTCATTAGATGTAAGCAAGTCTATAAATCAATTTCATTGTGATTTTCATTATGTATCTCAGGGAATCTCATTACTATTTTCATTGGTTGTCTCTGGGATTTTCATTAGGAAATTTCATTAGGTTCTTTAGAGAATTTCTTTACTATTTTCATTTGGTGTCTCAGAGATTTTCATTGGAACTTTCATTAGGTTCTGTAGGAAATTTCATTACTATTGTCATTGGGTACCTCAGGGGATTTCATTACTATTTTTATTGGTTGCCTCTGGGACTTTCATTACCATTTTCATTGAGTGCCTTGGAGATTTTCATTACAATTTTCATTAGGTTTTCAGTGAATTTCATTGCTATTCTCATAATGTATCACAGGGAATTTCATTATGATTTTCATTAGGTTCATCAGCAAATTTAATTGCTATTCTCATTGTGTATCACAGGGAATTTCATTATTATTTTCATTGGGTGCCTTAGAGATTTTCATTTCAATTTTCATTAGGTTCTTTGGGAAATTTCATTGCAATTCTCATTATATATCTTAAGCAATTTCATTACTATTTTCATTGGTTGTCTCTGGGATTTTCATTGCAATTTTCATGAGAAAATGACCAGACTGGGGTTTGAACCCAGGACCTCCCAGTGTATATCTGGTAGCTCTAAACCACTGAGCTATCTAGTCTTGGGTACTAAAACTGGGTATTGATATATAACATGTTGCCCATCACCAACATTAACTACCTTAGCAATTTCATTCCTACCTGGGGTCATTTTTCATTGCTTGCCTAGAGCAATATTTTGGCAATTTCATTAGGGTGATATCTTAGCATTTTCATTCCTTCTTTGGGGACATTTATCATTTCTTGCCTAAGGCAATATTTTGGCAATTTCATTTCTTTCCAGGACAATTTATCATTGCTTGCCTAGGCAATATCTTGGCAATTTCATTCCTTCTTTGAGATATTTTTCATTGCTTGCCTAGGGCAATATTTTGGAAAATTCATTTCTTTTCAGAACAATTTATCATTGCTCTAGGTAGTTTTTTTATGTTTTTTTATGTTTTTCTATGTTTTTTTTATGCTTTTTTATTTTATCTATCTTATTCTATCTAATCTATCTAATCTATTTTAAGCATTGATTGATTACTGTGTTTTTTGTCCAGCTCATATTTGGCTTAGTAATACTGACTCAGAATTGCCTTTTTAGGAGGCCTTAGTCAGAATCAAGCCAATGAAATCGCTAAGATATTGCTCTAGGCAAGCAATGATAAATTGTCCTGGAAAGAAATGAGACTTCCAAAATATTGCCTTAGGCAAGCAATGAAAAATATCTCAAAGAAGGAATGAAAATGCTAAGATATCACCCTAGGCAAGCAATGATAAATTGTCCTGGAAAGAAATGAAATTGCCAAAATATTGCCTTAGGCAAGAAATGAT
>QFDX01001710.1:0-17633 GCA_003315875.1 Lactifluus piperatus
GGAGGTTGAAATACTTTTCTCCGGGCGGAAGAGGGGGGGGGGTCGTGTAGGGCGTTGTATGGGTGGATTGTATGCGGAAATAATATAGCGATTCATGGAAGCCTGATGTTCGCGAACCGCGCTGGCCTATCGAGGGCATATACATCTGTCCGGGGAGGCAATTTGGCAAATTGAACGTTTGTGCTGGAAACTACCGTCTTTTACGAGCAGCGTCCGAGCTGATAAATGAAGCGAGCGCCCCATGAGGGGTTTCGCAAGACGACCCAAAAAGCTATAATAAGATTGACAATATTAGGCTCGGTGGTATGTGTGCTATCCTATAGCCTCCGTGACGGATGGATTTTAATTACACACGCATTGCCATGAGCGAGGTAGATCGGCTTGCCACATCATCTTCTCGTGGTGCAGTACGATGCTCTCAGCACCGGCGTGCCAACCCGTCGGGTAAGAGTCATCATCTCACCAGGTATAGCCGTTCCACATCTGACATGGAGTAATCGTGATCGTACGTCGAAGGCTACTACTGCTGCACGTACCTCATCCACAACCGCGCGGGCGTCCATGTGGACGCGACGTGAGGTCGTGCCTTGGCAGGGATTCCCGGGTTGCGCACTTCGATGCAAGAGGTCAAAGTGGTACCTTGGGTTGGATGTTTTTTCTTTCCCATATGTGGATGAACGGATCGGTCTCTAGCACGTGATGAGCGGCCAGTTTTACCCGCTCCAGCACTGTGGCGCTGGCACTTTGGCACCACTAACGACGACGTAAGAACAGACGAGGCCGCGTGTTTGCTTCTGCAAATAAGTTACTGAGAAGCATACTGGATATGGAATAGCTTCAAGTTCCCGGAGTGGCGGATACCGTGACTGTACTCAACTGATATCTGAAAATTGGGTCAACGGTGCCAGTCAGAAAACGGTTCTCTCGGTCCCACAGATGACAGATTACTATCCCCCGGAGGTCTTGGACCACGGCCATCTGTCTGAATCTCAAATTAATCCTGACAGACTATTTGGAGATGTTAGCAACGAAAAAATGTTGGGTACGTTGTGTACCAGAAACTACCTCCATGAGTAAGAAATCCCAGATCAGACTTAAACTGGCCCACTAAGCCGTCCCACATACAATGTTTTTGACGTGCGATGAAAATATAGCACGTCTGATGATATTTTTTCACAGTTTTTGACGAGCCATTTGGGGATTTGCCCAAGGCGCCCCCCAACACATGGAGTTAGCATAGTTCCGCGTATCCTTTCCCACACAATCTGTTGTGGCTCGAAATTGTTGATCCCGATGAACGATGAACATCGATGAACTCAAAGCAGGTGCCAGTTCCCCACGTACCTTCACAAATTCTTCAATGATGATGTTCGGGCAGCTCTTGCATGCTACACTGAACTTAAACTAGATCCTGGCACTGGCACTGGCACCTGGTCCCGTTTGCAGACAACTTGAATCAGCCATGGGCGCTGGGCACCTCACATGGTCTCAATTTCAACGTCGATGCATGAAGTATCACCCCAGTCATCTCCGAGAGATCTGTCTCACCAAGTGACAGCAAGAGGAAATCTCGGATCAAGCATGCTGTATGTTACAAGGTGTAGCGTGCGTCTGACATCTCTGCTACTAAATGTGCTTGCCGAAACTGAGAACATGATAAAAGAAGGCTGGTTTGGCACTGTCTCATTTAGTCGAAGCTGACGTTCCTTCAATGCCCAATCTCGCTTTCCCTTTGCATGATCCAAATATCAAACATCATGAGAAGATTCACTCGAGCGGGCGCATCAGCAAATCTACAAAATACTTTTCTGCTTTTGGTCATTTCTAGCTCTTTTTTCGCTTGTCCACAAGCACACAAGTAATAAAAGGTTGCAAGTGCAACAAGTCCAAATTAGATTTCTACCTGAGATTTTGGTAAATACAGGAAATATGTGTTTAGAGACAACTATGGAAAAATAATGATATAACAGTGCCCAGTTAAGGGTACCGACGGCGTCGCGGTATGGCATATCGAGCATGGCCGCGAACTCGGTCACGCTCTGAGGTACCTGCTCGGACGTGAGCCGGATCTGTGTGTCCATGGGCGCCGACAGCGGCGGTGACGCCCGTTGCACGCGCTGGTGAGATGGATACTTCCTTGTTCCTACCGAACCCTTCGCCAGTATCCGTCCCTGAGCGATCTCGTAGCAAGAATGTGGAACGATGTTCGGATGGTGGGGGGCACCGAGAAGGGCCCCACTGACGCGTACGAGCGACGATAGGATGTCACCGCATCACCGCTCGCCCTCACGCGACCCGAACACACCATGCGCATCAACCCATGACTACGACCTGTGCAACGATGAATGCACGAATGTCCCGCAAGTGCGGCACACCGTGCATGCCAGCGTAACGCAGGCAGTCACCATCAGTGGCCCACTGGCCAAAGCCGACACACTGACCTCCTCAAGTGTTGGCCAACCACGCAGCGACATCGAAGGGCAATCTTGAGGCGATGACATGTGCTGTTGAACAAACAGGCGCACACCGAAGCGCTTCTTCTTCTTCACCAGAGGGGCCGGAGAAAATGAGGAAGCTACAACCACAAAGGGGTCAGTCCAAAAACGCTGAAGAGAAAATTCAAAAGGACACGCACCTATACACACCATCACCACAGCTCCTTAACCCCCTCATATCCCATTTGGATGGGGAGGAAGGGGGGGACATGTTTCATCCTTGTTGTAGACAGTAGATGACCTAAAAAATATTAACATTATGAGTCGACGTACGAATACGGTGGCGTGGCAACACGCGGTGGGGAGTAGCATTGGCGGCCGTTGATGAAGTGGGAAGCGATTGAGGCCGGAGGAATGTGAAGGGATGCGGCGGTGTTGACATATTGGTTTTGGTTGGGACCCACGGCTGACTTCACTCTTCTTGCTCGACCTGCCTCTCGCTCAACCTGCTCCCCCAAATGCCACCCCCCTCCCAGATCACTACCACCCATACCCAACCTCACGACCCACTGCTCGTGAGGTGGATTGTGCGTGGAATGACGACTGACGACTGAGAGGTGGCGAGGACGAGGGGAAACCGAATGAAAAAACGGCCCAAGAGACGTCGACAGCGTCACTTGGGCCACAGGTATGTTATTTCATTTCATTTTACTAACAAACTAATTTTAATTATTGACAACAACGAATAGGAAAACACTAGAGGGAACAACAATGGGACGAGGGGGGGTGAACGACGACGAAACCTGAACAGCACCCAACCGCCGCCTAGAGCATCTGCTCGCGGGGTGGATCCCTATCCAGCGGGGAACGACGACGAAACCTGAACGTCCTGAACAGCTCCCCCAACCGCCGCCGTGAACAGATGCTCACGGTGTGGATCCCTATCCGTACCCGCTGACCCGTGGTTCATGAACCCACAGGTTGCGGGTACAGGTAAGGCATGGGTACGGGTACGCTTGAACGTAGCCCCGCTGCGGTGCGGATCCCTGCACAGTCACAAATACCTTGTATCAGTTGTCCTAGATGATGTGGAAAATACATGTAGTTTTTCGTACTTTTTAAGCTTTCAACACTTTTCCAACTGTTCCATCAAGAAATATAAAGCGCTTTTAAAAAATGGACCTGGCTTGTCAGCTTGTCAGTTGATGAGCTTTTATGCAATTTTATGACTTGTACGAGCTTGTACAAGCTCGTACAAGCGCGGGAAAGTATTTTGTAGGCCTATAGATTGGGATGAAGCTGGTAAAGCTCTATATCCCGGGCCCACCCGTCGACGCGTCATCGCTGTGTCTTGATGAACGCACTACAGTACCCAAGTCTACATGCATGTGACGCTGCTTGTCCACACTCATCGTACTCACCGCGTACTCACCGGTACTCACCCCCCAGACTCTACGACGGTCTTTAACTCCGGCCTAGAAGACATACTCCTGCCTGTGCATCTGACGACTCGGATAGACCCTCAATGGACTCCCCACAACCCCTAGCTAGGAGATAATTTCTTTTTACTCCATTATACCTACCTAGCAGCCCCATCTACATTGAAATTCGATATTCCATCTATCGTCACACCAGTGGCCGCCCAATGCTGAACGCTTGGCACCACAGGTGATACTCTTTATTATTAATAACCAATGATTGAATAAGAAATAAACGACTGGGAAGTCCATCGTTGTATAGGTTATCAATTAACTGTGCACACATCTCTGCCGAATTTCCACGTTGTGAATTAATGCATATCTTAGGTTTGTACGATAAGAGAGCAGGACAGCAAAAAAAAAAAAAAAGGGGGGGGGGGAGGCCGGGGGGAGAACTCAGGACAAGTTACAGTGAGGACAACCGCAGAACGTTCACCATCGTCCTCGGATGTTCAGGGAATGTTATTCAGGACTGAACAAACGACGGTTTCTGCAGGAGTAGTAGGCAGTACCGTGGGCTCCGCCTCTGTCTCTCACGTAAAACACGCCCATTTCAAGCTCCATGCTTGACATTCCGTGCTCCGATTCCCGCGCGCGAACATGTTCATATAGAGCCATGAAGGATGTCTCCCGTGAGCTGAGGTATGCACCGCCCGCGGGGATGACGGTGCGACGGGTTTGCGTCTTCTAGAGTCCTAGTCGTCGCCATTCGTGCTGTGACCAATGTTAGGCCCGCCTCAATCCGTCACCCTTGAAGAGGACGTTACGCACCGCATGGAGTGGGCCATCGCTGTAGAGGCCTCGGCTGGGCGATGGGCAGTTGGGCCCGATCAAGAATATCGTTGGCCCATCCGCAGGTACCACAGGGCACAGTAGATCCGCTGTGCGCCACCCACGCGGTCGGGGTTTTGCGTGCTGGACGTCTCCGCGGCGAGGGCCTGCCGCGGAGGGCCCACTGGGATCCGCGAAGTTCTCTGACGAAGGGCTTCTCTCAGCTCAGCGATCTCGGCTGTATCGGCCCTTGTTGAGTCATCCGATCTAACACCTGGTTTTTGAATGGTTGTGGACAAAGAGGGTGGGAGTTCGGTACGTTCAGTACGTACCGGAGATATAGCATTTGTGCACCGTGGTATGTTTTTTGGAACGCGTTGCGTGATATGATGGGTGATGAGTGTAACGCTGTATGGGCATTGGGAAAAAGAGCAAAGGTGCGAGCAAAGTTCCCCGAATCCGAGGAGTTAGGCATTTTTGGGTTGTGTTGCGTTAAGCGTTAAGCCGTTAAGTTTGTGAATGAGTTGATTGCGGTGGAAATAGCATAACGAAGTCGAGAGAGCCTGATGTCTCAAGTTGTTGTTGCTGGTTGAACCTTATGAGCCAGGGTTCTAGTAGAGGGAATGCCCAGCGCACGTTTCACACTGGGCACATTCCCAACCCTAGGATCTAATCCTGAATGGCCCGGGTCCCACCCACTGGCATCACCTCCTCGTCCTTCGATGCCGCCGAGTCATCGTCGATGCATCATCCACTGCTACCTCCGAGTCATGTACAGAAAGATGGATAATCGTTCCGCCTCATCACCTCCCGCCCACTTCACTTGACAGATCAGCAGGAGCATTGGTATCCCGTCTGCGACCATGCCTCTAGGCACCGTTCGAAGAGGGGACGACATTCTTCAATGTTCGAGGCGTCCATGGTGTCGGGTTTAATTCGAATTCGAACCTCTTTCACTCCCTACTTAGGTGCTACCCGTACACCCATGCTTTTCACGCAGACTGACCCGGCGTTACTACATGTCGAGAATACAGATAGCTTCTCATCCTGCCTTCGATAATGTTGTAGATCATGTGGATTGCATCCCTGTCTTTGCTACATGTTGCAGAATATACACGCTGACTCTATAAAGAAATAAGGAAAAAGGACGCCGATCCCACCAAACCTACCACGGCCGCATCTGCGCCCTTGGCCCCTTGCCCATACACGCATCCGTCCTGCGCGCTCGCTACATGCGACAGCACCGCGTCCTCCGTAGGCTCGTCATCACCACCATCGTTGCCGTAAACTACCGGTAGCGGTGACGGTGTCACGACTGCGGTTTTCTGCAAACGTATGCGCACTCGAGTGATTATTGTGTAGCCGGCCATGACATTTTTTTGACCTTTTTTTTTTACTCTCTTTCTCGGGTGGGCATGTTACGCCGTAATCTGTTCACCCTTTACGCCCGGTCGCGGTGCGGGATTCACTTTGTAAGTGTGAGGGACGCAATTAACATCTCGATACGTGGTGTCTGAACAAGGGTCTGAACATCGGCACCCACTGGCCAGTGGCACTTGGCACCTGGCACCGCTGAAAATGTGCTGTGAAAATATGCTGAACCCATAAATCCCATAAATTATCGACTACACAATTCCAACCAGATCTGCAGTGTGACCGCACATACCCGTCGGCGGTGCCAGACCAGGTCAAAAGCCCAAATGGGACCAAAATATGAAAGACTGCCTTGCGCTTCCACTACTTGTGGGAAAATGCCGTGTTTATCGGATTTTGTCGTGCAACAGATGCCAACATTTTCAACCTGTTTTCCACTTCTTCCACAGGCCTAAGGCCTTTTTTTTTTTGGCCCTGATGGACCCCAAACTGGTATCTGCGTTCAAAAACGTTGTCATGTGGTTATGCGTACTATCTCTATCACGATATGCTGAGCTTACTGCAGATTCTAGCACTGGCACTGGCACCGGCACCGGCACCTGGTCTCTTTTGAGGATAGCCAGTCGCTGGTGCCCGACGCCTCCTCCAAGGTGCTCTCAACCTCAAATTTGACACATGGGATACAACCACTGATCTCTCTATATCCAAGAGATCTATCCGTCAAAGAGGAATCTCAGATCGGCGTCTCGCAGGTGCCAAGGGAGTAGCGTTGAATCTGAGATCTTTTAGATCTCTCGCTGCCGCTACGCAACCTGCTGGCTAGTAATTATACGATATTCAACTTTTGGTATATCCCCGTTGGGCGAAGTGCCTCGGTGCCAGGAAAGAACTGCAGAACATTCAATCATTGCTGCTCTTCCGCGTGTTACACACGGGTGCCAATAGGTTCTTACGAGGGCTTTTTTTTATATTTAACACCCCTCAAATTCGTTCTCATGGCGTTCGACATCTTCTACATATCCTCAAGCAACGCTACATGGAATACATAGCTGACTTTCTCGCTCAAACTACAAACCTTGACACAGTGAGACCCTTCGTTGTACACATCGTTATGGATAGCTGACGGTCACATAGGTTGCCTTGGTATACTCCGTAGACAATGGCCAGACCCGCTTTCCGGTGCATCTTAATCTGTACCCTGCGCCAAAAGATAGCCAACCACTGGGTGCGCCTGTGCCAGATGCCCCTTCGCACTACCCAAGCCCCAATACGATCGTCAATCCCGAGAGGCTTCGCCAAGGGCTGAAGTCCTTTCCTTTCAGTCCTCGCCATGTCGACAAAACGAACACAACACAGGAACTCCTAAGTCTGTATGGCCCTGCGCTTCCCGTTCAAGTTAATGCTCCCGAATCTAAAGCAGCATCCTTTAACACCGAACCGAACCAATCCTTTGATCTTCCCTGCGACAATCAGATCCAACCTGGCAGAACATCCCCTTCTTGTGTCTCTGACAATTATGATCGACTCTTTATCCACTTCTCCCCATTTCCGAACGACAATTCCCTCTTACACCAGGGTCCTGTTGGCGAAGATTATGGTAAATGCACCGCCATTTCCGCCAGTTCAGAAACCCAGGGGCCTACATTGCAAGCCGACCCTTCTGGTGGGATGCCAACATCGCCTGCCCATGTCTCGGGGACCCACTTCGATGATCCAAGCCATATCCTCAGTGCCCCGCCCGTACTCAATGGCGAGCCACTCCAATCTCAATCGACCGCCGATCATTACCAACACCCCTCGGCAACATCCACCGTCGCGCCGAACCAGGGTGTGAAGGTGAACCAAGCTGCGGAGATTCTGTGTACCATTTGTGAAACGAAATTTCACGCAAGAAAGGCACTTAATCGTCACATGGACGATAAGCATTCGAAGCTAGGGAAGTGCTATCACGCCAATTGCAAGTATACATATATTGGGAAGCGCAAACTACAGAATCACCTTCACAGGGTTCATGGAGCAGTTCTTCCCTCTCGGCAACATATCACTATAACTCGGAAAGTTGCCGCGGCAGAACCAAAATCGTACGATAGCATGCACCACCTTCCCGAGAACCATTCCATGTCCAGACCTATTTCCACGTAAATACCCCAACACTCCGTGCTGAAACTTGTACCACCGAACCTAGCGACGTCGCCACACCTCCCTCGTTTCCGTTTCCCCCATGTTTTGCTTGACTCTAACGCTTTTACTTGCTTCTTGATATGTCAACTTGCTTATCAGTATCCAGGACCGTACTAACTGATGGGGCAGTATATGTGCCAATCTATTCTACCTACTTTACTTAGAATGTATCAGTTCTTTAATACAGTTGCGTTTTTGTGCTGTGGGGAAGGCTGATGGAATACGGATGTATGCTAGGGTCGATGGGCTGTATTGTAGGAGCGCAAGTTATAGAAGCTCTTAGCTCGGGTAAGGCATATCTTCAATGTGAAGTTTGGTGGATCCATTGCCATTCGAATGGGATTGCATCACAAGTAGCTCTCCGAAAATGCCCATATAGATACAACAGTGTAACAAACCGTATAATACAAAATTGCCGGCGTATAAGATAGTGCGTAAGAGGGGCAGAGGAAACACGGGACCAAATGACAAACACCTGAGGCATGGACCTGGAAGTGATCACGGGCGCATGCCAATGGAGGGATAGAGAATGGATCTCGAAACCAAAGCACGGCAAAGATCGCTTCTAGTGGATTGAACCGAGTGAAATCGACTGCACCTGAGGCTGTTCAAGTTGGTGTCGCACTCGTTGCCGTCAATCTGTCGTTCCTACACCAGCGATGTAATTCCGTGTTTGCCCCGTAAGGACCAGAAACGATAACCCATAGGTTACGACGCCGATGCAGATTCGCAGAGGAGTATAAAGCAAAAAAGAGGGAAAAACTACGACAAGAGACACAAACGATACCTCCAGAACTTCGGTGTCTTTCCAAGACGCTCAGGCAAACCTCCTCAAGGACCAAACATTCTGTATGAGTTGTAAGCAGCATCGCAACGCCGGTGTCACCATCTCTGTATCTGCGCCACCCTGCGCATATGTAAACGGGTCTATTTCGAGTACCGTGTCTGGTGTCGGTGTTCTGATTTCTGATCCCGGGGTTACAATAAATTTGGGCTTCTCTATAGAGCTAGCACGAGCTGGGTATGCACTGAGACTGCACACCCGCGGGGCTAATGACATGCAGAAAAGTGGTGGAGCGACGGGTTTGGGTGTTCTCATTGTCGCCGTTCACGTTGGGCAGAGACAAACGTCAAGTCCTGCTCAATCAACCCACCACCCCTCGAAAAGTTATATTACGCACCGCATGGAGTAAGTCATCGCTGTAGAGACCTCGGCGGCTGAGTAGTTCACTAGTTGGGTCCGCCAAAGAGCAGCGTCCGACCACCGCACGGCCACCAGTAGATGCACTGGCGCCACTGCATGCCGCCCACGCGGCGGTCGGCTTTTTGCGCCTTCGCTGTCTCCGCGACGACTAGGGTCTGCCGCGGAGGGCACATTGAGGTCGGTAATATGAAGAGGCCACCCGGTTTGAGACTTTTCTCCGAGTCAGCGATCTCGGCTTGTACCGTGTCTCCGTAGTGTCATCCACTGCCTGACTTTCAGATGGTTGTTAAAAATAGGGGTATAGAACGCACTGTTGACGAAGGTGCGTTCTTGCGCTGTGGCGTTTTTATTGAACGTGCTGGGTGCGGTGATGTGCAACGCTGCATGTGCGCAGGTGCGAACCAAAATTCCCGACTCCGATGAGTTTTAAGCTTGTGCACGAGTGGACCGTAACGGAAACATTAAAAGAAGTCACGGAAGCCTAACGTTTGCATATTGAACGTTTGAGCCCGTGTCTAGGATAATTATGACACAAAGGAAGGACCCACTGCAGGGAAGGGGGGGGCTCGGGGCAACTTCGAGTTGAAGCACAGCACCGCCGTGACTTGGGAGCCAATACCGGTCGTACTGTCACGGTGGCGACGACATAAAACCTTCTAGTTGAACAATGTCGTCACCTCCTGACAGTGAGGCAGAACAATGGTTATTGGAAATCGAGAGACTTGAGGGGCGAAATGGCGATGCATGAGGAGGCATATACTAGTAGTGATATGTGGTAGTCGGAGGCTGTGGTAGCCCAATTTCTCTAAGGGTCGGCCCGGGGCAGCTGTGGCGGACACACTGACCTTACGCCACTTCTTTCACTTGAAGGTGGGCCCCGCCGTGACATCAAGTTGACCAACTTCAGTTTTGAAGGAGGTTTGAGTAATGCTGTTCCGCTCTGTGGGAACGCACCGCCCTTAGACACTCCCCTTGGACTACTCACATGATGGTCTTTGCGCTGTCACCGTGCAATGATAACAATCGTTGTCAGTGCATCCCTAGTATATAAACCAGCCCTGAGGTTTCTCCAACGGCGGTTCCGCACACGAGCTGCGTATTCTAGAGGATCATGACTGACTTTCTCACTCAAATTACAAACATTTACACAGTGAGATCCTTCGTTGTACACATCATTATGGATAGCTGACGATTACATAGGTTGCTTTAAGACGCTCCATAGACAACGGCCAGACCTTCTTTCCGGAGCTACTTCATCTGTGCCCTGCGCCAAAAGCTAGCCAGCCACTGGGTGCGCCTGTGCCAGCTGCCCCTTCGCACTACCCAAGCCCCAATATCATGGTCGATCCCAAGAAGAACACCGAACCGAAACAATCTTTTGATCTTCCATGCAACAATCAGATCCAACCTGGAAGAACATCCCCTTCCCTGTGTCTCTGACAATTATGATCGACCCTTTATCTACTTCTCACCATTTCCGAACGACAATTCCCTCTTACACCAGGGCCCTGTTGGCGAAGATTATGGTAAATGCATCACCATTCCCGCCAGTTCAGAAACCCAGGGGCCGACATCGCAGGCCGACCCTTCTGGTGGGATGCCAATGCCTGTCCATGTTTCGGGGACCCACTTCGATGATCCAGGCCATATCCTCATCGCCCCGCCGGTACGCCATGGCCAGCCATACAAATCTGAATGGATGGCCGATCTTTACCAACACACCTCGGCAGCATCCACCGTTGCGTCGAACCAGGGTGTGAAGGTGAGCCAAGCTGCGAAGACTCCGTGCACCTTTTGTGGAAAGAGATTCCTCCAAAAAAGCCTTGTAATCGTCACATGGACGATAAGCATTCGAAGCTGAAGAAGTGCCATCACGCTAACTGCAATTATACATATATTGGGAAACGCAAACTACAGAATCACCTTCACAAGGTTCATGGAGCCGTTCTTCCCTCTCGACGACGTGCCTTAATAGCTCGGAAAGTTGCAGCGGCAGGATCCCATGATGTCCTATCCTACAGCGCCTTTCTGAGTCCCATTGTGTCCACATCTTTCTACTTGGATATTCCTCAATCCCTCCCTGAACACCTTTTGTCCCCAAATCCAGCGGCGTCGCCATTCCTTTCCCTTCCTCCGCTGTCTCGTGTTTTGCTTGCTTATTTAACGCTTTGACTTACTTCGTGATCCATCAGCTTGCCTATTTGTATACAGAACCCTCAGGCTACTCCCTCATATAACTATGTGTGCTATTTATTCTACCTACTTTGCATGCATGCATCAGTTCTTTAACTCTAGTTGCGCAGTACTGCCATAGACCCATAGTCAAGTCAGCGCCATCATGTAGCATATGGAATAGGGGGTGGTGTCATGCGCGTGTCATTTGTGTTGTGCGGGAAGCTGTTGGGATGCGAATGTAGGCATGTACTGATGAGGTGTGTTGCCGGCGTGCTTAGTTCGAAGACAACGGACTACCTTACGGGGAGCTTTGGTGTCTTCGGGCATCCAGTGTATCAGTAATTTCTGATCGTTGATCACTTGGCACATAAATGCAGCATCAGCAAAATCACCAAATTCTTTCGTGCTTTTGGCACTTTTTAGCACTTTTTCACTTGTTGACAAGTGAACAAGCCCTTACAAGAAGCCAAGCTGACAAGTATGAGCACATACAGTATATTTAATAAATTGTACTGTAACTATGGTCATCACACTGCTGTCATAATCCTCGCTGTTGTCATGCCACACCATCGTATTTGCTGACCTCGCGCCGCCATCTTCGCTGATATCACGCGCGCCGTCCTCGTTGACATCGCACCGCCGTCCTCGCTGATATCGCGCACGCTGTCCTCGCTGACATCGCGCCGTATGTTGCGCATAATCTCGTTGTTGAGGTGCTAGTGGTAGCGGCGGCGGTGGCATGCCCATGGCAGCAACAACAGTCGCCGCACGTCCGAGTCAGCATAATACTGGTGCTGGTGCGGATGGCGGCGGCAACATGCCATGAGCATTGGTATCGTTGTCGCTGTCGAGGTCCTGGGGGCGGCGGCAGGCCACGCGTTGGTAAAATTAAGTCACAGTCAAGGGGCAGGAGGTGCTGGTGTCGTCACCCCCCCCCCCCCCCTTCGTCCAGTTGTGGTCCATCAGTACCTTAAGAGTTTGTTAGTAAAATGAGAGGAGAAGAAAGACATACTTGTTGCCCAAGAGAAGTTGATGGCATATCCGTGCCATGCCAAAAAGATAGAGACGGCTTCCATGGAGCACAACAGTGGTGCTGCAGCCCTAGACAACTAGACAAGGAGGTAAAGAGAAATAGATCAAGTTAGTTGGTAAAAACAGAAGAGAGGAGAAAAAACATACTTGATGCTACGAACGTCCTGCATGACCCATGCGACCGCTACAATGTGTTGTCGACTTAGAGGAATCCCATTGTTTTTCAACAATCACATGACTAGTGCAAACAACCACAAACATAAAAGAAAAAAGTGCGGGCACATCACCCCCTCACAGGCCTCACAGGCCTCACCCCCCGCACCAAGGTCGTAATAACTTGGTATGTTTTTTTTTGTCTTTTTCTTGTTTTATCACACCACTAACCATTTCTTCTTTATTTAGAATATAGATTTTTACTAATGACAGGCTGAGGCAACGTGACTCACGCGTCAGTCACACCGTGGATTTGCCACCGCCCAAACTGCCTCCGATGGGAGTCAGAAGGGGCAGAGGTGAAGACAGAGGGGTGCCAGGAGACCCGTGCAGGGGGACACCTGCCAGGTAAGCGACAGATACTCAACTTGTGCCATATCACTGACAACCACCACCACCACCAACACCACATGACGATGACGATGACCATGATTAACCTCTTCTCCCCATCCAAATGGGTTTAAGAGACTCCAAGGGAGAGGCCCATAGGGTACATGGGGTAAGCGCATGAAATGCCTAACCCGCTACCTCATCACTAACCCCTCACACACCCACCTCAAAACAGGAAATGCCGCCACAGCGCGAGCATGAGCACGAGGACCGCCATGGCACGAGTGCGAGGACGAAGACTACCACCGCGTGAGCGTGAGGACAAGGTCCACCACATCGCGAGCGCAAGGATGAAGACTGCCACAGCGCGAGCACGAGCACGAGGTCCACCACGACACGAGTGCAAGGACGAAGACTGCCACCGCGCGAGCGCGAGGACAAGGTCCGCCACGGTGTGAGCACAAGCACGAGGACCGCCACAGCACGAATGCGAGGACGAGGACCGCCACGTCGCGAGTGCAAGGATGAGGACCGCCGCGTGAGGACGAGGACTGCCGCGCGAGGATGAGGACTGCCGCGTGAGGATGAGGACCACCGCGCGAGGACGAGGACTGCCGCACGAGGACGAGGACTGCTGTGCGAGGATGAGGACCGCCGCTGCGCGAGCTCGATGACGAGGACAGCTTGCGGCATGAGCACGGTGACGGTGGCCGTGGCACAATGATTTTGTATATATCAATCACTCTTTTATAAGCTACTTGTCATCTTGTTAGCTTTTTACGGCTTGTCGAACCCAAAATATATCCAACTTGTGAAAAAATTGACCTAGCCTGTCAGTCTTGTGACTGGTAAACTTTTTTGACTTGTACAAGCTTGTACAAGTACCGAAAAGAATTATGTAGGTTTACTGATGGCATAAAGCGCTTTTGCTTTCAAAGAGTGAAAATTTGGCAAACCCATCGTAGTAAATTATAGATCCTCATGATGCCTAGTATATACGGAGGATATCCATGCAAAAAAACTGCCAGTAGTGAATAACCTAGCGGGTATCCAAAAATACCCACATAGAAGATACAGTAGAGTAACTGATGTATGATACAAAGTGGACGGGCGTGAATGCAAGAGAACCTGGAGGAAACACGGGGCCTAATAAAAAAAACAACGTGACCTTAACAGTAAGCTGCTGGGTAACAGCTGCGCACGGAGGTAACTCAGGTAATAGAACAATCGCGGGCGTTGGCCGGAGATGGCTGCCTGCCAGTACAGCCACTTGCCAGTCAAAGGGATGAATCGTCCGGGCCAACGGGGTGAGGCCTGTGAGGCGCGAGAACCGACGACTATTGCATGTATCACGCCTCCACTGAAAGCGTGAATTTCGAAAAGAACGGGTGCATCCTTCTGATGTGGTAATAATATAAGGCCGATTCACTTTAGCACTTTAGTACGGACTAACATCCAGACCGTCTGGGCCAAATGGCGTGGGAAAGCATCATATAACAGGGGGGACGGGACCACACAGCACAACAAACCTGCACCATGACGCAACATGTTCATCTCCTCCCTAAACTCAGCAGCACAAACACCACCCGGTGCACTTCAGCACCATAATACCAGCAACCCCAAACCAGCTGAGGCACAGCCTGAAAACTCTGTTTGTTCGTAATTGGCCACCGACTTCTTTCACTGTCGCCATGTCGAAATTGCACGACTTTCTAGTAGAACATGCAAAGTTCCCATTCCCTGCTCTTGATCAACGTCGATCTCGAAGTACTACCGATATATCCCCAGTCGATGTCAATTTGCTCGAAAAAGATTGGACAGCCAAGCTTGCTGTGCGAGACAAGCTTCTGAACAAGAGTATTGTCTCAGACAATACTCTTGTTCAGAAGCTTTGTGATACTCTGGAGCGTATCCTTGGGGATACCCCTTTACCAGCAGGCGCCAATGGTTATCTCCTGAGGAGTTTTTTGCCTATGATTCAATTTGATGAGTTTGGCGGAGAAGAGGAGGCTTGGTCCAGGAATTCAAATGAAGCTCGTGTAAGTGTTTTCGAATGTTCATTAACTGAGCAATTTTGAGCCGACCTTGCGGCAGACTCGGAAGTTGCTACACGTGGGGTTCTTCGCCGCCGCAAGGAAATTTCTTGTGGCATACGATCGATCTATCTTTGAAACGGCTGAAGAAGATATGGCCGAAAGAGGGAACTCCAGGGTTGACTTCGCTGTGCTGGTGAACAAGAAATCTATGGGACTCTGTGAAGCAGTATCTCCATCAGTCATGATGCAGTTCTGCGAATCGCTACCATCACACGGCATCGAGTTAAAATGGGTTACTAATGAACCAATGGTGTCGAAAATTCTGTCAAAGGTGAGTATGCTCTTCCCGTTAATTACGGCACTCGTTTTAAGGAGAAATATGTAGGCCGCATTGTATCTGGGCCTAAGAAAGATGGAATGGCTTTTTCTTACCTGTTTCAACTACTGGATTGTATGCCGTCTTGTGAGGGATGATGACAACCCCTATCTTGTATACTCGCCCTGGATCAGCATCGAAGAGTCATCTGAGCCTTTTCGAGCATTCCTTGGTGCCATTTTATCTGTCGCCAAAGTCGAGTCCGTCGAGTCTAGCGCATACGATCCAAATATTAGACTTGATACTATCGAAGAAGAACAAGATGACATTGATGATGGTTCAGAGTATCGGGGTAGTTCGGGGAGCGGGGCTGGCACTGGTTGCCCAATGACCCGTAGCCATGTCCGCAATAGTGGTGGGAACACCAAGTCCGAGTTATATGTTGGTTCATACATTCCTTGGTCGATATCGATCACTTGGCTAATTCACCCACCTTCAGGTTACTTCGTCTTCTTCCAAAGTATCTGACAACCTCCAAGTATGGACACGTCTCTATACCATGTCAAATAACTCGTTCGCCATTCCGCCGTGCGCTAGGAACGATAAACCACACCTACGGTTCACCTGTTTTATAGGATCGGGATCGACTGGCACCGTCTGGCAATGCCGTTTTGATACCAGCCAAGACTTATTTGCTGCCAAGATTGTCGAGGTGTTGCGCCGCTCTGACACAGAGAAGCGACAACGGCTCCGCAACGAGTTTAATATCTACCTCATCTTGGAAGAGGCATATCGATCTAGGCAATTAAAGGATCGCATCGCTCCACGCTGCTATGGGGCGTTTGAGAGTGGATACATGGACGTTATGATCCTTGATTTATGCGACAACATTCTGGATTCGTGGGACGATCTAAGCGTCTTAGAGCGGTGCGTAGTGAAAATTATGTCGAAAAATTGCAGTTACATTGATGATACATGATTTGCTGCAGATACGAAGTATACAAGTTGGTACAAAACCTCCACCATATTGGAATAGTCCATGGAGACCTCGAACCCCGAAATATAGCACGTACCCCTGGAGGCGGGTTCCTTCTGATTGATTTTTCGGAGAGTAGGGAGCATGTCTGTGAGGAAAGCAAGGTACAATATAACAATATATGGACACTTGGCTCTATTAGTAGCTAACACCGAAATAGGTTAGCATAACCCTCGCCCGTATTGCTCCGGGTCAAGGCCAAAAGTGTCCCGAGCTGCAAACATTGCGAAATTTGTTAAGGAAACGGCGGCCTCTTCGTGAAATCTGGGTGAAAGAGACTGATTCATTGCATTGAGGATGGTATGAAGTTTAAATTGTAATGTAATGTGGGCTTGTGCCTGCGATCGTTGCCCAAAATCCTCCGGAATTCGCAAGGGCGGTGCCTCCCGCCTTAGTTCCGAAGATCATCACAGTTGATAGGTTTGGGTCGACGGGTCGGAGGAATTGTCCTGTGCCTCTTCATAGAGGGGGCACTCCAATATGATGTGGTCGGTCGTCTGGAGCGGGGTGAGACCGCATTGGCAGTCATGTGGATCAGGGGAACGCGGCCTGAGTCTCGCGTTGTATTCCCCTGTGAACGCGTGCTCAGTCAGTAATCTTGATGCGGTGCAGGAAACTGGTCTGGCAAATATCTCAATGCCAGCCGTGATTCCGGGGGTTGGCCCAATGTGGGTGGTGTATGGCGCGGTACGCTGGGTTCCGGCGCGGGTCCTTCAGCCAAATCTCCTCCCACTCCTTGAGGGCTTTGAGTTGAGCTTCATGCCGGAGAGCCGCGATGGTACAGTACATCTGCGTCTTGCCTTGAACAAACAACCAGCCAGAACGTTATAACATTAACACGCTCTCATTAAAGAATTGAGTAAGAAAAAAAAGGTCGCTTAGGTACTCCGTTTTGCGCGGGAAGACAGGTACAAATATGCAGCCGTCCCAGTGCATCCCCATCATTGCGTCTGTTTTGAGCTCCGCATCAGATATATTCCACCGTTCAATCCCCCGCACTACTTGAAAATGTTCAGATCGAGCTGTGCGGAACGTCTCCATAGAGAACGCCA
>QFDX01001713.1:0-42378 GCA_003315875.1 Lactifluus piperatus
GGGACCGCGTCTTTGTCATAGTCACATGTAGCGGAATACAAATGCAGATTTAAAAAAAAAAAAAAAGTGGCCGAATTAGAGGCGGACCTAGGACCCCTCTGACGAGTCGGTTGTCCAAGCCTCGCAAACTCCGCAGCGTATTCAGACTCTTGTTCCCGCCAACGTTGTTTGGTTATCTGACTGTGCCCTTCGTCCTCACGCTCGCGAGGTCGTTGGGTGTTAACGCGTGTGAGGCGTAACTTATCAAAACGCAACTTGTCCTTATGAGAATATTGTCCATTTCACGATACGCTAATCCCTGAGAAGGTGTACACGTGACGCTGTACTGGCTCTGCTCTGCATGCCTATCGCAATCTGATGCACGCTGACAATGGCACGCATATCAGCGATTTCTCGAGTGACTCATTACGGTCATGATATAGCATGGTGAAGTTAAATGTTTATTTTAATCGTGTCCACCCTTTGTACGTCTAACTGTCATGTACTGCTAGTTACAAGTGACCCTCACAGTTCTACCACGCATTCCGAGGCTCTGCCACTACCTTCGCCGCCATTATCAAGTACTAGCACCCACATTAACACCTTGCGATCTCCTGGATTATATATGTTTCGAGTTGGTGATATCGAAGCGGGGATCATAGTGTGTTTTTGAGTTTATTTCTGCTAACGTTGCGTCCAGGGACATGCCAAGGAAAGCACTGCATTTGTCTTTCCAACCCTCACAACACTTATCCTCTTAAAATTTTCGCCACGCTTACTGCTGGTTATCTGTCCGTTGATGCGTAACACCTCAATGACTCGCGGCGTCCCCCATCGCCTTGAATGTGGTGTGTACGGTATGCATCACCAACCTGAAGCAGTACTCTCTCCGTTCTGCATCACATTGCGACATCCGGTTCCAACGACGACGGGTATTTAAAGTGCCTGAAGGAACATAGGGTGGGAGTTCATCGCGCTTGTGATACAACGCTGATCGCAGGGCGCCACGCGCACATCACTGCCGTCCAATCACCACCTCACCACGCTTTACGGTGGCCATTGACGTTGATGCTACGCGTCCAGCTGCGTTCTGCGAGGTCACCCCCCGCCCTCTCTCAACCCTTGAGTAGCCACAAACGACTGGGCGGCAAGTGACTAAGGTGGTTGCAGCTCTCTCACCGTACCCAATCTTCGGCTCGACTGGCGGCCCATGGCGATGACTTGGACGCGGATTACTGTCCTGACACGGGGCACCAACACCAGCTTTAGGACAGGCGGGTGGAAACTACGACAAAGGCCACGGAATGGATCACGAATATTAGGAGCCATATCTGGCTATTGAACAATTGGTGGCAGCAACAGCAAAGAATAAGAGCTTGAAGGGCACGCGCTATCACGAGGGTGCCCCCCTTGCCTTTGTTTCGGGTATTCACCTGAACATAAATAATGTGCTGTTACCTCTACTAGTAGTCAGAATGCAAACATGTCTGCTAATGAGAGTGAGCGAAGATGTGAGTACGGGCGGGAGGTGAGGATAACAACAACTGGAAGTGAGTGTGACTGGCTAGTTTATCGACCTCGTAGCGGCAAAAAAGGGCATGTCCTTATTTCGAATTGATTATCCCTTTCGATCGATGTACTGTATTTCATAGCACCTGCATTCAATACATGGTATCAATGCTACACTACGGAGAGCATGTTGAGTATTGTACGAATGCAGTTCAACGATATCAATACAAGGAAGTGGCAGTAACAAGCAGAACAAACGAACTTTCAAAGGATAAACAACCAAAAAATGGAGCAGCATACTAATGGACAAGAGAAAGAACTGGGGAGTGAGGAATACAGTCTTATACAGAGCACCTATCGACGAGGTCCACTGTCCATTCCAACTAATCATCTTACCAATGACCTTCCAAGCGGTGGATAGTGACAGGGTGGCCGGAATGCTGACGTGCAGTGATGAAGTGCTCAATGTCTTGATGCTCAGGTCCAGATGGCTCATCCTCCGCTAGGTAAAGACTATGCAGTGCAGGTAAGACTTCTGTGGCTGATTCCACAGGGAGATCTTTAAACGCCGACATGATAAGGAACTGGAAGTGGAGGGAAATACGCAGGGTATGAACAGCGATGAACGGCTGGAAGAGTTCCAGCCATTGTATGTTGTCCATGTCGACATCCTTCAAAGGAATGGATTTAAATAAGGACCCGGGATTGGCAGTGATGTCGAGTTGCTCGATGGTGGACAGGAGGGACGAGGACTGGTTAAACATCTGTGAAATAAACGACACTTGCCAATCTAATTCTCTGCATCGATTTCCCAGATTGAACGATCGATTGACACTGTCCACCCCTTGAAGTGAAAGTTTGAACTCGACACTATAATATTGAAAGACCAGCTTGGCATAGCCTGATGGCCCGACCACCCCTGCATGAGAGATGAACCAGGGGAGGTGTCCGAGGTTGAAGATGAGCTGATTGAAGAATGTTATGGACACATGTCGGAATTGAAGAGCATCAACGTCAATTAGGCTGATGAGGTCTTCAAGGTATTCGCTAACACCTTGGAAACCGAGGAAGGTGAGAGAGGGAAGGAGAGCGCGTGTCTGTGGAGGTGGACGTCGATTACTTTGAGGAGGGCGAGAAGCCGGGGATGCAAATCTAATGAAAAGATATTGCAGCCTAGTCAAGTTGGAGAGAGCTGCGACGATCGTCTCGGGTGAAAAGTAACCAGTATGTGGTATCGAATGAAGACTGAGATGAACAAGATTATTGGTAGTCAAAAGAAGTTTAGGTAATCCCGGAAATGGAATGTGAAACAAATCGAGTGATTGAAGGTGCGGGGCGGATCCACCTAAGAACATATCAGGAAGTGCCCGGATTAGTTGCTCCGACTCAAGAACGAGATGCGTCAGTGCAGGGAGTGATTCCTGCATCACTGTGGCAAATAGCTCCGGTGCTGTGAATATATGTCCGATGTGAATCCGGTGTACGCGGTCACGGTGCTCGAGCGCAGCAATGAGATTATCCACATCGCTGATTCCAGCGAGTGGGCTCAACAATATTACGATAGGCAAGGGTGGCCAGTTGTGCAACAACTCCCTCACAGGAGTTGTTTCTGTGCAGAGAAGGTGCAGTCCGAGATGGATTGGTGATGCAAGTACGAGATTCCTCCATCTTTGACATATTTGCACCAGCACATACCACGTGGTCCAATAGCCCTTATCCCACCAGTTAAAGTCTTCATTCACATTATCCGGTAGGTAGAAGTAGAAGATGATTAGGAGGACATCATCTGGGAGCGCTCCAATCGTGACAGGGCCCGGGCCACACAAGGAAGTGATCGTTGTGACCACTATGCTATCCTTCCTTTTGCGTGCCTGATTCCTTCTGGTAGCCTTCGACACCTTTTTCCGCATTGCAGATCCTATGACCTGGGGGAAGGGGGATGATGGTGATGATGGCAGGCAATACTGATAATAGTATTGCTTGGTTACTAGTAGGACTCGGAGATTATTAACGGATCGTCCAGTGGGCTGATTAGAAATTATTTAGTACAAAGCTAGATGGTTCACAACTGGAGTCACTGAGGGCTCTCTACATACTTATCAGAGTTTGTCAAACAGTAGCAGTAATAATTCGACAATGGGCGATGGGAGTTGGGGCTTGCCAGGCTAGCTAATTGGCTAATCCCTGAGCGGCCTGACCCTGTGCCCTGAGCGGCCTGAGCGCTGAGCGCTGAGCGCTTTGAACGTTCATGCCTAATTATTGCGCCTCCGCGGCATTAAGGAAAAAAACACACTGCTCGTTACGAGTAACCCCGTGACCATGGTACTAGTAGAGCGTCGTCAACTTTTGGGCTGTCAACACCATTGCCGCTCCCTTGCTCTCTGCTGCGACACGGGCAGTCAAACCAAAGCTTGGCTGTACGTATATCGACCACCTTCACCCAGTTTCTCTCTATCTCTCCTTAGTGGTAATTCAGTCACCTTGCTTACATGCAACATCACATCTCCACGACGTCCATTGCTGCTACTATTGCCAGCCAATTCCCGAGGTAAGACCTATATTTATCTACCTCGGCGGTAGGTGCCAAAAAAACCAATAAGCTTATGAAGACGAAGGTCATGACAGTGTCATAATGTATCTAGCAGCCATCAGGCGGCAGATACAACGCCTAGGTAGGTAGGAGCCGCCTGCAAAAACACGACCACAATTCGTATCTGTGAGGGCATGTATGGCTCGTATGTACTCCGCATACGAAACAGGTAGCAGGCTCGCACGGAAAAAGTGTCCTGCTTGTTTTTAGAATTGCTGTAATATCTGCCGTGCGTCACTCTTCCCGGGTATAGCATGTTGGTTGCTAGCTGCTTGCACGGATGCTGGCGGGCCAGAGGATGCAGCATCAGTCCTGCGGCGGCGAAGAGACGTACCCCAACTGGCGAGGCTTGCAAACGTGCCCGCTGGGGTAGCTGACTGTCGCGGCACAGAGGCGACTTGTGGCGATCCGGAAGCCGGGACATGAAACGACGATGTCCGCCGCCGCGCTAGCAAACTTGCCATCCCTTCACCAGCAGATTCTGCGGGCAGAGGCGCTAATGTCGGGATGGATCCGAGTGCGCCGGTACCTGGTTCGTCAAGAGCGGGTGAGGCAGTGATAGCGGTGGTAGGAACTGCCTTTGGCGCGCTTCCACCTGTACCGCCGAATGCTGGGAGTCGTGGCGCGGAAAAACGGGACGAGGTTGATAATCGGGACGCTCGAGAGCCTGGGCGCAGCGGCGAGGACGATTTAGGGTGTTGTCGTCCTGGTGCCATATTCGCAGGCAGAGATGAAGCGGGAGGGGAGGACGAGGCTACGGGGGGTGGTGGCGAGGGTGTCCGTACGGGGGAGGGCACTATTGTGATTGGCGCGGGCGGAGTTGGTTCCACCTGCAGTGGCTCAGCAGTTACTGCGGCTTGAGCTAAAAGCCGTGAGAGAGATGACGGGCCCGCTACTGGCATCGTCGAGTTCGACCCTGAGCGCGCAGCAGAGAAGTGCCGAGAATTAGGTGCGCGAGTTGGATGGAAGGTTTCTTCTTCGACTTCGTTCTCGGGTGGTGCAGACAAAGGGACGGGAGGTTCCTCTCTCGTTTCCACCACTAACGAATGCTTTTTGGAAGTCTGCCGGCGTTTCGACGAACCTGGCTGGGTCCAGTCCTCGACCTCCAACATGTAATACTTTACACCGTCTCCCAGGCCATATGGATTACTGCTGGGATCCTGCAACAAATAATATTAGTGGTGTCTTTGAGTCGTCATTTCAGCAAACGGACCTTCGGGTCAACCACCCATTCGGTTATAGATGTGATTCTAGCCACTATCCACTCTCGCGTCTTAAGTTGCTCTGCAAGGTGTCCGGTTGCTTGGAGGAAATAGTGTGGGAAAGAGACTGATAATGCAAAAGTCAATACCAAATTTACGCAACAGACTAACACCAAATTAGAGAATTGGTTTCCGCTTTTACCCATAGTCTGCCCGCACAGCAAGAAAGAAAGAAAAAAGACACCTTCACATACCGTTGAATGCAGCCCAAGGCTTCGAAACTGAGTTGCGCGTCGGTAAGAAAAGCGCGAGATCACCTTTGGCAAAGTTCCGGAAGGAGATCTTCCCCTTTGCACGTTCGCGGTACTCCTTGCATTGCTTCTGCCACTTGCGAATGGTAGAGCCCGTTTTCGTTATCACCTCCAGAAAATGGTCATGGTCGAAAGAGCGCAAGGTTTCCACAGCTCCAGCAGGATCTGAAGGATCAACGGGGAATGGTTCGTCTAACAGTATTGTGGAGCCGTGCTTGGTGCTTGCGGTGAACGTGTGAGATTCTGCGAGTTGTCCAATCGACTTGGAAATAGATGGATGGGAGATGGCCGCCTGAGCGAGAGTCAATGCCTTGAAATGAGCCGAGCGGTACGCGATGGAGGTCTGCAAGAGCTGTGCGATGAGGCGCTCGGACTCCTCCACCTTGTGCTCAAGTTCGGATTGAGAGATGCGGCCAGACCGGATATCGTCTCGTAGCACGTTCTCAACATGTCGCGTATCCCGCAACTCGCGCTCGACGCGTTGGAGTTCCTCTCGAAGGTTGGCGGTATTGGCTTCCTTCATTCCATTCTGGGCTAAGGCCTCTTTGAGCTGGCGCTCTAAATCCTCCAACTCCGCTCGCAGCTCAAAGAACTGATGCTCTAGCACAGCTCGATCTCCATCTGCTTCAGCAACGTAATCTCGTAGCTGTCGATCGTGCTCGCTCGCCTGCGCGCGTAAGAGCCTGTCCTTATCTTCGCTCGCTTCTTCCAGTGCATGTTTCATATCGGCTCGCTCCTTGCACATCGTGTCGACCTGGGCTTCAAGGTTTTCCCCTCGAGCCCGTGCCTGTTTGAGATTTCGGAGGGTTTCATCCTGGTCCTCGAGAAGCTTCGCGATCTTTGTAGCATTTCGCGCCTCCAAGGCCCTAATCTCTTCTGCTTCATCACGAGCTTGAGCTAACTGCTGCCGAAGAACTTCCACAGCCTTGGTTTGGTTTGTTGCCTCCGCGAGGGCGTCACTCAGTTCTTGTCGTTGTCGATCAACATCCGACAGCAGATCCCTGTGCCTGTCTTCCAGAATACGGTGCGCTGTAGCCTCAGCCTCCATTTGCGCGCGAGCTTGGTGTAACTCTCGCTCTAGCTGCTCCAGTCGTTCATGTTCACTGTTGGGGATTGTAAGCCTCTCCTTGAGACTGGCGATTTCAGCTTTCAAGGCGTGCCGCTCTTCATTAAATAATGCCTCGCTGTCAGCCTTCTTCCCTTCGAGATCGCGCAAATTTTCGGCGAGTTCTTGAAAGGCTTGTTCATCTGCTTCGGATACTGCGCAGTGGGGAATGATGTCAGCCTGGCTAACCCTCGAGACGCAAACAGCCTACCCACAACGCCGCCGTGATAAAGCCAGCCGTGATGACGAGAGCACTAGATAAAGCCGTCAACTCAGTCACAATCATGAAAAAAAAAAGCGACGTTATTGACGTACGTGATCGCTCTGCGATTCTATCAAAGCCGGACTCGAGGGCGTCCATCTTCTGGATCAGCTTCTGAAGGCCCATGCGCGTCTCTCGAATGTTGGCTAGTGCCACCTCATTATCTTCAAGTGACTGAGCATACCGCTCCAAGTCCTCCAGGACGTGCAGTAGATCTATCCGTTGGGGGTCATTCCAGTCAACTCTGTGCTCTACCGGGCCGCAACTTCAGAACGTACTGCTAATATCGGTCCGCTCTAACGTATACGGACTGTCGGCATCCTTCCCTCCGGAAGGGGAAAAGTCAATTGAAGGAACCGCGTCGTCCAAACCCCTGGGGTCAAACGGAAGCTGTCCATGCACTTCACCACGATACACCTGACGGCGCTTGCGCTCGGCAGCCCTTAACAAAATGTAAGCGGTCCGTATGCGAATGAACGGGGAACCATACGAAAGCTTCGCCATCACCTCCAAGATGACTTGACATCGTTTGTAGAAAAATCGTGCTATCCAAACGTTATTAAGAGGGCTATTTCCAAAATAAACAAAAAGTTATAGCCACAACGCACCAAACTCCTTCCGACGAACAACCTCAATAACTGTGGCCCCATAAGCATATATGAGGTTGTGCAGTCGCTGAATATGGGGGAAAGTATTCTTGGTCCTGAAACTGGATTGCAATGCGGTCAAATCGGCCGGAAGCGCGACCAAGTCGTTGTTTAGAGCGCTAATTTGTCGAAGAGAGCGTAGAGCATGCTCCGTGAACGTGTTCTTGGCAGGCGTGAGAACGAGAAGTATATGCGGACTATTAGGATGTACCTTTATCTCCGTGACAGATGATACATTCTTCCTCATTGATATATCCAACTGGCGGAGCTCTGGAGAAGAATTCAAAACTGACCCTTAGGAGCATTAGGAACACATCATCTACCTGGTAGAAGCGTCTCGACATTGGCGACGGGATCTGGAGGGCGATGAGTAAACAATATGAGTGTAATGAGGAATTCGAAGGTTACTGTGGAGGGCGGAGACAATTTCCGAAACTTTGTTTAATGATTCACGAGATGACTGGTCCAACGACTCGGCTTCATCCAAAAGCCTGCTAATGTTTAAGAAGAGACCGACCGAACGGACCGAACTCTGACGCACCTCGTATCAGAATGACTTGCCCTCACCCCAGCCGCGCCTTCCCCAAGATTCTTCATTGTCGCTTCGATGTGGTGAAAGCGTTCTCGTAGGTCCTCTTTACTGACGTCAAACATACGCTCATTCAAAAAAAGGACAAGAGAACTACCATGGGTTCTCCGACACACATCCGCCACCTGGCGCATCCTCTCACCAGAGACATACTCCCCAAGCGTACGTGGTCGGCCGCCTGCGTCGATAGCCCGTTGCACCGCAGACGACAGAAACTCGCGGTGAATCTGGACGCGTGAGGCCATTTCCAGGTCGACATTAACGCTAGAAATGAGCGTAGCCTGTTTGTCCAATTCGCGATGTGCGCCCGCGGCGACGCCGTCGAACACATCAGCGACATTGAGCACATTAAGGTCGAGAGCGGTCGACGCGATTCGTAAAGCAGACTGCTGATACCGCAATGAATCCAGAGTGCGACTAACTGTTTGTTGGTGTGCTTGGGCCGCTCTGTGGTAGGAAGCGCCTAATTGCGATGGCCTGAACGGCGGCGTCGCAGTGATCGTTTCTTTCGAACGGTTACGCGTGTTTCAGGCGTGTGGGATGAGGCGCGTACCTTCTATTGGTGGTTGTAGTGGAGGTTGTAGATGAAGGAGCTTCATCACCTCGTCAAAGTCTTCATCCAAATAGTACTTGTTGAACACAAAGATGGGCTATAGGGTGGTCAGAAATGCAGAAGCAAGGGGACAGCGCTATGAAGTTTGGGCTGCATGAAATGCATACACCAATAATAGGCATGCGGGGTATGTGGGAAGTAAAGGATGTACCTGGTCTTGTGCCCCTGCGAGGTCCCGCACATTGTCCGTTCTCAATCTCCGTCCGTCCGGAAGATATGCCAACACTGCACCCTCCTTGATCCCTATCTCTTTGTACAGAAATGTCTCAAGGCTTCCCAACCTGCAAGATACTTAGTCGGATATTAAATAATATATTGGACGCCGCAGTACCTCTCTATGTCCCAAAGGGTGGCACTGGTCTGTTCGTCGGGTCAGCGATGCAGCCGAGTATCTAGGAATCGCATACCTGGAACACCTCCCCATCTTCAGCCCTACATATTTGAATCATTTTTGCGTCTGTATGAGGTAGAAGGGTGGTGGTGGTTGGCTGGGAGCGAACCGCAGAGCCGGTGCTGTCCACTGTGTCCACTGGACTCCTGAAAAGGAAACCAGACAGACGCCCACTTATTAGCTCGCCAAAGGCACCATGATAGCTATCTGCAACTGACACCCAACCGTCCTGCATAGTGTGGAATGAGAGATAATGAAAAGCGGTTCTAGGTAAACGGGTCTGAATGCAACCTGTCTCTCGGTGTCTCGGTGGCAGGAGCACTCTTAGGCATCATTCATCATACCATCTAGAGTATACAACGTTCAACAAGTCACTCCCGCTATTTGAGTATCCCGGTATAACCGTAAAATTTTAACTCAGAGCCTTAACGTGTGCAGTGTATCAGTGCGGCATCGAAGGCTCGGACGCGTCACTTTTGTGCTTTGAACAGCCTCTCACGTGTATCATTCATTACATTATTCTCGACAACTCGACGAGGACGAGGAGGAATCATGGCGTTCAAGACCCTTTCAAAGTCTGAAAAATCCTACATCCAAACATCTCTACAAGCCCCAAATCCCTTTCGTGGGGATGGCCGTTCCCTTTATCAGTTTCGTACTGTCACCTTACAAACCGGTGTCGCTCCGATCGCAAATGGTAGTGCACATCTCAATCTCGGTCGGTCATCCGACGAGAGCATAGGCGGTACCGAGGTCCTGGCCGCCGCCAAGCTCGAGGTGGAAGATATTATAGCAATCAATAACGGTAATAGTAGCGGTGTGGAAGGCGGCAGGATCGCATGCTCCGTATCTTGGTGCGTTCGACTTCACCCCTTCATGCTGTTCAATAAATGCAGTGAAACTGAAGGAGAGCGAAAGAAAAGTTCTCCGGCTGCGTATTCACACCTTTCGGCCGCTGCATTGGACGATCTTCAGCACGACTACACCGCCATTTTACACCAAGTCCTCTCACACGCTTCGCTACGACCACCAAACCTCGGTATCGTGCCCCATCGAAAAGCCTGGCTCCTGACACTCGACCTCATCGTGCTTTCGGACGCGGGAAACGTATACGATGCACTTTTCATGGCCGCACGAGCCGCACTTTGCGATACTCACGTGCCTAGGACTAGGGCTGTCGAGTATCGCCCGGATGAAAGGGAGGGAGGGAGAGATCAAAGCAACATGGATGTCGACTCTGAACAACAAAGCGGTCTCGATACAAGGCGATCAAAAGCCGTAGCGGCAGATTTTGAACTCGAAGATTACTGGGATGAGGGAGCTGCGCTGGGTGGACGAGAAGCCTGGCCCATAAGCGTCACTCTCAACGTGGTAAGTAATCGTCCTACTTTTTGTCCCCCCTAACCCATTTTTCCCGATTTTTTCTAACAAAAACGTGAATTTCTCGAACAAAGTTTCCGGGCGTGCACTTTCTGGACGCCACAACCCAAGAGGAGTCCGCCTCACCCTTACGATTGATCCTGATATACTCCTTCACCACGGGATCTCCAGCAGCACTGCACGGGATGCACTTACTCGGCACAGGGGATATCGATCTCGGTCAAATCGAGTCGTTGGTAAAGGTATGACTCCCATTCAAAATGCTCCACCACAAAACCCTAAAAAGTCGTGCTACCTACCGCCCACACAGGAAGGGGAAAAGTACGCGCTAGAGGTGTACACGGCTTTGAACGCCAAGTTGAAGGACGAAGAGCTGCGCCGGACGGAAAAAGCACGACTCAAGTTCTCAGCCGCGCGATGATGAATGGGAGAAAAGAATTTAATTTAATTTCGTTTTACAAAAAGAAAAATCATGATTGCACACAACCCCACCTATGGGCGAGAAGAAGCTTCAGTTATAGGTCACCTGGGCGCGATCGCCTGCCCTGGATTCCGTGGATGTTTCTGGCACAAATGACTCCTATGGCCCCTCATTGCCTTAATCTCACATTGAGCAGGTTTTGCTAGCTGGTTCGTAACGCGGACACGTAGTTCAGAGCAGCCGTACCGTCGCATTGTAACTAGTCGTTGCTGATGATGCAAGCTGCGTTCGGACACTTTTTTTTTTATCTGGACATTGTGAGAACTCTGCTCGTAAGGGCACAGGGGTGTCGCAAGTAAAAGGGCCTTTCTAGACTTCACACAAAGCGTCACACCTTGAGGCCAGTGTCTGTCGTCCGCCGTCCGCCAACGTGTCAAACTCCTGTTCAGACCTGATACCTGGGCTCTGAATAGCCCCAAAAGGTCTTCCTCCGATACTAACAAGCGCAGTACAGAGAGACATTTTGCGAAAATGGTGCCATGGACAAATAATTGCAGGGTTGGCACCCCGACAAAAGGCGACTCGGAGCCCGAGAAACACGGTAGGCATAGCTTTATGTGGTTGGCGTGCCCAATAGATGCCAAAGTTTCTGGGTGAAACCCACTAAGTCCCGAAAAAAATATGCTTGCAGTGCGCGGAATAACCTTGGCCTAGGCGTATTTGCGTGTGGATCGCGAGGTAGGGTTTACAGTCGCCTTGAAGATTCTAATTTTGTATCGTAGCACAGCTGATATTATCAACCCTGCCTCACCAAGCCCATTAGGAATCCGCCTCGCGAACAGCGCCAAGCTGCGGCAATACTGGACTCGAAGTCACGTCGTCCAAAAAAATGGAAAAAGCTCAAAGGGCATGAAAAATAAGGCTCAAAACGGCTTCATGATAATGGCTCGTTCACATATATCATTAAAACATTTGATTGTCACGAGGGAAATGAGGCTGTACTGGAACAAAACATGATGTGACAACGAAAACATGAATACAAGGAAATTGTATGAGGATTGTTTACCACCATTTTACATGGCATATCTTCAGTGAGACAGCGATGTGAGCTCGTGGACTTTGGGTATAGGGTATGAAATGACGTACTTCCTTGTCCACTCCCGTGCAGTCGCCTCATATCGAGCACGATCTGTCTTGTAAAGGTGCGCAATATCGGGAACAAGCGGATCATCGGGGTTCGGGTCCGTTAACATCGAGCAAATGGACAAGAGCACTGTAGAAGATTAGAAATAAGTAAGACACGGTTCAGATAGGACAACCTAGTAACGAGAAGCAGACTGAAACTCGTACCCTTAGAGATCGTAAGCGCTGGCGACCATTGGTCTCTCAAGATGTCAAGACAGATCGACCCGTTGGCGTTGATATTGGGGTGGTATATCTTGGTTGTAAAGCTGACTTTCGGCGGCTTGAAGGGATAGTCCGTCGGGAAGGTAATTGAGAGGAAAAAGACGCCACCAGCGTAAGGAGAATCGCTCTAAGGATATGGGATAAGTCATTCAAATAGTCAAGAATACAAAGGGTTAGCTAAAACTTACGGGGCCCATGATTGTCGCTTGCCATTGGAACATATTGTCCCCAGTAGGACCAGCAGAGCAGGATGATGGGGGATCACGGCCAAGATCGATCAATTCCTATAGTAATAGAATATGAGCATTGTGTCAAGAAAATCATGAACCACAGAAAATCAGAGCGGGGTATCAAAATAACGGGTACGGACGGAGTTATGTACCCGCAGTAGAAAGAAAAGCGCCTAAGAACCAAAGAGACAAGATACCAACCTTGTTAATGCGCTTGAGGGCCATTGGTACTATGAACTACTGAAGACTGTGACGGGACCGAAAATGAAGGAAGGATATCGAACAAAATCGCATGACATTGATACAAGGCAGTGCATGACAAGGGTTGAGAAATGGATAAAGAAGAGATGAAAAGGGGATATTGTCAGTTACTGGATATGAAAAAGAGGGAGTAGGATGAACGTACCAGAGGATACTGGAGCTAAACTGTGTAGGAGAGAAGGAGATGGTGGTGATGGGGATGGTAAGTTAAGGTGATTCGAGCGATCGCACTCTATTTGTACTCTTTGTCAGCTATTTGGTCCACAGCCACAAATCACAAAATTGGTCGCACGAGGTCCTAAAACAATCAACTAACTAGTCATCTCGTTTGTTTCTCATTGGTTCACACTCGCTAACTAAGCGCGCTTGCCCTGAACTCCTTTGTTAATTCACCGTGTTCTCAAGCAGGAGCTTTGAGCAAAGTCAGGCATTGACCTGCACCAAATACCCGGGTCGAGCGTCACGGGGGCACGCTGTTTCCACGGGGTTTGACACTCTGGGGCTCTGGATCCTCGGCACTGTGCGGAAGAAGATAATTAGATTAACAAGGGTTTTCCTAGTAAACTGACTCGGCGAGTTGTGTACCCACATACAGTTGTGCCTTATCATAAGTCCACACGTCAAACAAGCTTACCTTAACGAGTGATTTATTCTCAACACTCATTCTCCACAACGTATAGCGCTTATCTGATTATTTCTGTGCGGTATTGAGCACAGACGAATGACTACAACTACCGTTGCACCTTTACCTCCTTATCCCTCATCTCAAGCACGTTCTAAACTTCCGCCCTCCCAGCTTGCCCGCCTCGATCAAAAGATATCTCTGACCATTCACCAATCTCTCAATCTTCCACCACAAGCTCTAGATTCTGCTGCAGCACTTGCCTTCATATCCTCTTACGCCCGTGACCTCGCCCAGAATGCTTTAGACGCCCTAATATGGGACGCAGACTCCAGATCAAAACCAAAGGCTGAGTCAACCGACGCTCGGACTATCCGTGCCCGCACCCTCCTCCTTGCGGAGCGTCTCGTCTCGACCGGTGTGCTCGACCTCGTAACCCTGCTCGATCTCAGTATCGTATACGCGTCCCAACCCACGCGTCTCCGCGCACTATTCACCACCGCCCTCTCCAGTTCTACCTCCCTCCTCACCGCAAATACCGATTCTGCGCTCCAAGCCTTCACCTCCATCCTTCTCTCCCCCACCCACATCGGGCTTCACGGCCTTCGAAAGGCCGCGCATACTATCATCTGCCTCCTGCGCGTCGTCCCACCCGAACTTCTGCGCGCCTTTGCGTACAACGCGGACTTCATGCTTGCCATCGCGCAAGCATACGACGCGGGTCTTGGAGCTTCCGCCAGCTCCTACGGTCGTCTGTACCTCCCCGCTGCGGGTTTGCCTCTGCGTGAGCCTGACGACTGGGAGGTCCTATTTTTGCACACGAAAGCGGACCTCCTCGACTCTTTCCACATTCTACTCACTGCGCTTCTCGATACCCGCGACTCAACACCCCCACCCGGGCTACCTTCCCTCACCACCAATCCTGAACGAGCCCTCGACATCCTCTCATCTTTACACGCCCTCCCTCCACCCACGCGCCAGAACGACCCGCCCCCAACGGCATTCCTCAATCGCAGCTTACTCGCAGATTACCAGCACGCTTACGACCTCTCAGAGATGCTCGTGCGTTCATTGCGCCCCACAACGACGGACAGCAAACGTCTTGAAGCGCTCTCTACCGCAATCCGCAAGCTCGACGCTGACCTTGTTGGTACCGGTGGAAACTCCAAGCTTTCAACTGGTCCGCCGGTCCGCCGCGTGAATGATCCGGGAGCATTCGTCCTGCTGCTGTCGTTACCACCAGGCTCTGGCTCTGGTGTACAACAGCAATGCATCGCCGAAGGTTCGCGCATTGCCAAGGAGCGTACGACCCCGTTCTGCGATGCTGAACCCGTCGCTGCATCGTCCAGCAGTAAAGTGTCGGACCCGCGCGTCGAAGAGGTCCGTGCGATCTTGCCCGATTACGCACCGGAGTATGTCGAGGCGCTCCTGCAGCACACCGAATACGCAAGCGTCGAGCGCGTCGTCGAAGCGCTACTCGAGGGAACTGCACCGCCGCCAGAAGCGATCCAACAACAGCAACAGCAGCAATTATTGGGTGCGTCGAAAACCCATATATCATCCACACCTCATCAACCTCGAGACGAGTTTGAGTACACACGGGATCGGAGGAACGTGTTTGATGAGGAGGAGATGGAGCTTTCGAGGTTGCGAATAGGGAAGAAGAGGTGTGTCTGTCCCATCTCTTCTTATATACACACTCTCGTACTCACACGTACGATACCCACTTTCGTCGCGGCCAGTGACGACGCGATGACGGTGCTTCGCGACCGCTCTTTTATAGACCAGATGAAAGCTGATATTCTACGACGCGTCGAAGAACCGTCTGATTCTGATGGCGAAGAAATCAACTTGTTTGGTGGTGTAGCAAGCGATCATCACCAACCTCGTCACAGCAAGGACAAAGGAAAAGTACGCGAGGTCGCGTTCACCGACGACGAGTTGGACGAGGTCGGTAGTGTGTGCATCGCGGGTGACGGCGAGGAAAGCTCTGAAGATGAAGACGACGGAGGAGGAGGTGAAGAATCCGAGATGGACCTTCAATCTATCCTCGAGCTCGCGTACATCGCAAATCCGAAAGTATTCGAGCGTGATGCGGCCACGCGGAGGAGCAAAGAACGTGCAGTGTTGCGTGCACAGACCGGTGCGTCGAAAGATATATATATATATATTCTCTAAGGGCTAATTCTTTGCTTGTGCTCCTCAAGGATGGGTGGATGAACAAATCGAAGGGTTCAGGATCATGCTCGACAGGGATGTGCGTCTCTTCCAACTTATTTATTCACCATGATGGAGAGCCATAATCTCATATTTCCTTTTTTTTTTTAACCCAAAAGCCAAAAATGAAAGAGAGAATGTTGGAGAAGCATGAGTTTTCGGGTAACAAGCCCCTCAAGGGATCATCAGGCCCAAGTAGTCGCAGTCGAACGCCAGATGCTCAGTCTGCACAAGGTCGTGGAGGAGGCGGGCGTGGTGGCCGTGGCCGTGGTCGTGGTCGTGGTCGCGGACGAGGCACAGGTACAGGTGGAGGTGGTGGTGGTGGGAGCGGCAACGGCGGCGATGCACAGAGTCAAGCATGGAAAAACAAACACAAGGCACGACAGGCGAATCACGATCGGAAACGAGGTCATGACAAAAAGATAAGCAGGGCCGGTGGGCCTACTACTAGCTGACATGAATAAGGATTTTGCACAAATATAATGATGATACATGGGCGATAGCAAGGAGCAATTGAATAACGGGACTAGACAAATGATGATTATTTTGAGCGGGATGGGGGGGTGGGGGAGGGAGTCGCACAGCAGCAAATCAGAATAATCTTCCCTTGAACTTTGGATCGAACGTCAGCTCGATGACCTGATTTACTAGAGCCAAATCTAGTTGCATGATATAGGTCAACACACCGGGATAAGGGCGTGCGCCGAAGGGGACGTACCCAGGTTCGATCCCATGTTGATACAAGCCATGAATTTGATAGTAGATGCATTCACCGCAGTACCTATGATCTCAACAAAGGTATCCGTAACATTATGAAGCAGTGGACGCTGAAGGGGACAACCACCACGTGATGGTCAATAGGCAAGAAGAGCACGCTCCCCAGACATGGGGTAGATAAGTGTAGGACATACTTGGGGAAGCGTTACGGTTATGTGTCCTCCATCAGAAGCCTCCATGAGCAAGTAGGACTCATCATCGGCAAACTAGAAAAAAAAAAGACACGGAAAACGGGGAACGCGTGTGTTTAGTGGGAGATGCGCTGCCAAAGAGGCTAGAACTGGGACGCACGTTGAGCACCTTGCCGGTTACCCTCACGGGATGTTTGGTGTCGAGGTAGTCCTTGATACGCGCGGAATTTACGCGAGGTGATATGTATTCGTCTGACATGTTTAGTGCGCGGGACAGAACCAGGGGGTGCGACGCGTCGCGATTATGATATTGCGTGAGAAAACCCGAGCACGTCAAGCTACTGACAACATTTGCATGATTACAGAATAGGTTCGTAATCGATGCTAGAAATTGTGAAAATAACTCTGGGCGCCAACAAATGGTAGTCTCAGTCCCACAAACCGTTCGCCTGTAATTCACACATTAAGCTGTCATTGTTAATGTGGAAAGATCAGAACGTGGATCGCCAGGTTTTAGAACTACACCGTCAAGAGAGTCGACCGTGCCAACTTGAAGGGAGGCACTGATCCCTTGGCACACCTCCCGAGCCTCATACAAAGCGCCCACGAGGCAACACGATGCCGTATTGGAAAGGCGGCCCCGTAGCCTCTTGCCTCTACGCTCTATGCGTCCTCTCCCTGCGATATGGCTTCCATACTGAAAATCCTTCTCTACTTTCTGCGCAGGTTTCGCTTTCAAAGGGTTAACACCGACCGTGGTTCAGGGCGTTGGGCATCGTTTGTGGCCTTCATTTGTCGCAGGCTGGGTCTATGGTATTGGTGGCTTAAAAACCTTGGTGGGTTTCGCAAGGCAAGACCCACTGAACCTTCCTTCCCTTGCGTAGGGCCGAGGAACTACTCAGTGTTGGGAAGTTCAACCAAGATCAACGAACACGTCGTGGCTGCCAGCACTGTTCCAACATCAGCGAGTCTCACGAATCTCCATGACCGTGCTCCGGAGCAAACGACAACTGCAACTCCATCAGGCGTCATTACTCCCCCAATACTAGACATTGGCAACCTCACCGTGGGTCATCCGCCGTCTGCCTATGATGCAACGGGACCCGGCAATCGTAGCTCTGAGGATTTGAGCATACACAGCAGCGCTGGTGATAGGCTCTCTATCTTTACATCATCACGAGAATCGTTACGTTTCCCAGTCGGTGAGCCGTCACAACTCCCCAGGGGTACTCATCGCCAATTCGGACTTGGTCCACTAGCCACGGGACCCGGCAATCGTAGTTCTACGGATTTGAGCGTATACAACAGCGCCAGTGATAGGCTCTCCATCTTTACATCATCACGAGAATCGTTACGTTTCCCAGTCGGTCAGCCGTCACAACTCCCCAGGGCTACTCATCGCCAATTCGGACTTGGTCCGAAGCAATCGCGGTCAAACGTGCGCTCGTCTAGGTCACCTTCCCTGGCGGATCGCTCCCCACTACACCACCAGCCCCCTCACCTCCCAGTGGATACGACGAATATACACTCTCATGTGGTTAGAATCGATCCCGCGACCAGCTCGATTTCGCCTTCGGCGTCCTATATGCATGAGCTTAGTCCCCCAACTGAGAATAGATATAGCAGGAGGGTGTCTTCGGGGAGTGTGGCTTTTGACATTGAGGCTCCATCAACAAAATCGCTCGCACTTGGGCCTTCGAGTCCGCCACCGGTGACAAACGAGCTATTCGCCATAGGAACTCCCGGTGCCCGTTCATCCCCTGTCCCCGTCGTGGCGGACATACCCGAAGAGTCACCTCAAGTTTCTCCTACGGCCTCCTCTGTGGATTTGGACTTCTACCTCCCTGAAGGTCGTTATGTTGCGCTGATATACTCTGATCAAGTGCCGCGATACTCGAAGAGTATTAAGATGCAAGTAAATTCTATGGTATTGCTTTTGCATCCTTACATCTGTTGGCAGACCACGTGAAGAGACAACCTACTTTCTGAAACCCTTAACGGTCGAATTCCCCTAGTATGTTCAAGCTTGAAAGAAATACCTGGGATCTAATAGAGACTCCTTCAGCATCCAGGAACAGAGCGTTGCTGAACAACGAACACTCACGCAAGACTGTAGTCCTTGGAAAGCGGCCACTCATCCGGATGGTGCACTTTATTTCTTTGATAGCGAGAGGGTGTGTGCGTTAATGAGCTTTGAAAAGCCTAGTTCCAACTAATATGGAATTGAAGAGATTATTTACTGACACAGACATGCACGACCCCTTGTTAAGGGACGAAATTGAAGATTTCTATCTGTACCTGCAGAACATCAAGCGTGCCGACCAATTGGAAATCCCGTCGAACAACTATGACCTAGTTTTAGATATTATGCCTGTGGAGGATAGGATACAGTGGGCTTATTACTATGCGTGCCACGAGAAGCGGTGCTTGTTCTGGCTTGAGGATTACGATGCAACCTATATGTTATCTGAAGTATATGGGGTCAAGTCCCCAGCCCATATCAGTGCGCAACACCTGTCATCCAGGTCGTTCGCTATCCCACTAATTTGACGGACAGGACATCGGCTGGAGGCCGCTTTTTGGTGCGTCTGCTACCTTTTGCTGGATTGTTACCCTAATTATCGGTACTGCCTTGCTAGGAATCATTGGTCAATCTTTCCAACAATTTTTGAAGGTCGTTGTCTGCCACTTCCAGTCTATGATGAACTTATGGGGATGTTGTCACATGGTTGCGTGGGTGAGTTTGTGCTTTGTTGCTAGGTCTTCATGACAAGATATAACGTTGGTACCACAGATGCGGTGACGACCAAGTCTTCGACCATCCCATACGATAACGAAACAATGCATGGCATGATTACCCTTGTAAAAAAAGCAAAAGGTACACCAAAATTCTGCAAAGAGAATGACCACTGACTCATAGCTCAGACGCAAATGGCGGTTTGGAGTATCACACCGCTGCGACTAGTATGTTACCGCACGCACCTAACTCTGCCTCTACTTATTGGGGCTTTTTCACAAGCACGTCTACTCTCCTTCTTTGGTAAGTCTCCGGTCTGAAAGTGATCACAGGAGGTATTCATTTGTTAACCCTCGCATGTTAAGCACATTGGAGGTTCCTATACTTCCATGGACAGAAGCACGCAAGGCTAATCAGGCACCAGACTGTGTTCGACAAACCGATACGTGAAAGGACATTCCTTATCACGTTGTTGTCGCCGCTGCTTTTCTTTGCGCCTGAAGTTCACCTGCGAGATATGGAGAGATTGTGGGCCGATGAACTCATTATCGAGGCGGTTTGGAAGGCGTTTATGTTGAAGCTATTTGGGGAGTGGGAAGGTGTAGTCCTCTGGGTATTGCAAATTCGCTTTGACCAGATTTTCTTATACTCACGTGACCGTTCAGTCCACCGTGATGCTGACTGCTAATGTGGGCTTTCTCGCCATCCCAGGCGTGGTGCTTTCCAATCTCAGCGGGCCCACTATAACGAGCGCGAGTCAAGTGGTTATTTTCTCATCTTCCTCCCAGATTGCCAGTTCTTTGTCAATACAAGCTAGCATAGGAAGCATTGTGATTGGTCTGCTCTTGGATCGCCACAATCGCGCCCAACACAAGGAAGACCCAGCGGGTGCAGTAAGTGAAATAACCACGCTTGGCATATTTACCCAAGTAAAACTGCTTTAGTCGGCATATCTAAAACAGAACAGTCACAAACGTCTCGGTCTTGAACCGATAGCGATTGCATTTAGTCTTCCGTGGGCATTGCTTATGTGGTCGTACGTCGTTCCTAACCTTCCAAGATGCTCTTTTGTGCTCATATTCACGGAATCCACCCCCGACCTCCCCGGGCGATGAACAGGATGGTGATATTCTTCATTGCGCTGTTGCTATTCTGCTTCACTATATCGAATCCACCGACGCGTATCTTCGTCAGTGCATCGTCTGTCGTGATGTCTCTGCTAGTTGTGGGGTGGGTTTGGAATTCTTGGAGATCCAGCGATGACGGGGAACTATGGCAAGACAGCCATACAGCATGGAAGCGCTTACTAGTACCCTTTACAAAACTTAAACAACTCGTGTCCAGTCCCCTCGCATTCCCTTTTACACGTCCCACTCGTGCCACTCCACAAGATCTGGACGAGGTCAGGAGCATGCACACGATGTCTTCTCGCCAAGGTGGAATTGCGGTTTAAGGCTACATGTATTGGTGATATATATAGTTGAATGAATCGTACGCTGTGATATGTGTTCCAGGTTATATGTAGTGTATCAATAGAGTTGTATTTCGGTGGGCAAGATACTTCACGGTTGGGAGGACGGCTGAGAAGCTGCACCGGGCTGGAGGGATGCCGAGCGCGAGGCAGCGGCTCAGGCTGGAGGAACCTCATAACACACCGCGCTGCAACACTGCTTTCGGCCATCAGCCGAGAGTAGTGGTAGTGGGAGCGGCAACGGCGTCGATGCACAGAGTCAAGCATGGAAAAATAAACATAAGGCGCGACAGGCAAATCACGATCGGAAACGAGGTCATGACAAAAAGATAAGCAGGGCCTGTGGGCCTACTACTAGCTGACATGAATAAGGATTTGCACAAATGTAATGATGATACATGGGCGATAGCAAGGAGCACTGAATAACGGGACTAGACAAATGATGATTATTAAGCGGGATGGGGGGGTGGGAGTCGCGCAGCAGCAAATCAGAATAATCATAATAGATCGAACGTCAGCTCGATGTCCTGATTACTAAAGCCAAGTCTAGATGCACGATATAGGTCAATACACCGGGATAAGGGCGTGCGCCGAAGGGGACGTGCCCAAGTTTGATCCCACGTTGATGCAAGCCATGAATTTGATAGTAAATGCATTCACCGCGGTATCTATGATCCCAACAAAGGTATCCGTAACATTATGTCCCAGTGGATGCTGAAGGGGACAACCAACACGTGATGGTCAATAGGCAAGATGGGGTAGGTAGTGTAGGACATACTTGGGGAAGCGTTACGGTTATCTGTCCTCCATCAGAAGCCTCCATGAGCAAGTAGGACTCATCATCGGCAAACTAGAAAAAAAAAGTCACGGAAAACGGGGAACGCGTGTGTTTCGTGGGAGTGCGCGGCCAAAGGGGCTAGAACTGGGAGTCGGACTAGTGTTGCCACGGCATGTGCACCATACAAGGTACTCAAGCTTCCAGAGGGACCCACACAAAGCAGTGGGAACACGGCCGTGAGAAGGGAGGAGGCTGCCCAACGCGGGAAAATACCCCCTCTGCATGATGCTAGGCACGACGCATCGCTTTTTGCTGCAACATGGAAGTGGATCAGAATTGTATTTGAGACCTAAAGAAAGAGAAATGCACATGATCCGGGCTAATTATCGATATCCTCATCTTCGCTTGGCTCAAAAGCACAAGTCACGTCGATGTTACATTTGGGCAGTGACGTTGATGGTAGTGCGGAACCTGCAGCTACCACAGAAGGATCCTGGCCCGAGTTAGTGACAGAGATGTTTTCTTGAGCACATCGTGTGAAAAAGCGGCAGCAAGATGGATACTGGCGCACACATCGGAGACTTCTGGCCCCTCAGCCATCTCACGTGCGTCCTCTGTGAGCACCTCCTCCACAATATCCTGCAGCAATCGCTCCTTGGCCACAATTTTGAGTGACTGCATGTTGTGCCCCACACAGTTGGCCAGGTTTGATGGTGGCTTTGCAGCAGGGGTGACAGGGAGCAGGTGCGCGAGGGAGGCCAATTGGTATGGATGATGGGGGAGACTACGTGCGAGGGTAGCATGATGCAGTCAATGCAACAAAGACTGCGCAGATCGCATGGATGTTTTCTTGGAGCTTGAGGATCGAGGGCATGCTGCAGAGGATGTTGATGTCTTCTGAGGCAGAGACGGTGAGGAGGGCAGGGACAGCAGTGGAGAAGACAAAGGAGATACTGTTGATTTGCTGATGGTCAATGAGGTTGCACACACCAGGGCAGATTCTGTCAGTCTTAGTCTTATAGGGATCCACACGGGTAACCCGCGGGTACGTTCGAGCATACACGTACCTGTCTGTGCCATACCTGTACCTGCAACCCGCGGGCCCATGAACCACGAGTCGGCGGGTACAGGTACTGTAGCCCACCGTCGTCATCGGGACAGGATAGGGATCCACCCCGTGAGTTCATGGCAGCGGTTCAGCGTACTGTCATTGTTCCCCATCCTGTTATGCTGTTGTCGTTCCCCCCGCCCTCGTCCCCAGCTCCTGCATCTGGGAAGACCTGCAATTGCAGGCTTCTTCGAGCACAGGAGCTCAAGATGACGACGACATTGTGTCATCGTCGTCGGGGCCGGGACAGGGATCCACCCCGCGAGCAGATGCTCATGGCGGTGGTTGGATGTGCTATTCGAGTTTCGTCGTCGTTCCCCCCCTCGTCCCATTGTTGTTCCCTCTAGTGCTCTCCATTCGTTCTTTCCAATAGTTAAAATTAGCTTGTTAGTAAATGAAAATGAAACGAGAGAAGAAAAACATGCCTGTTGCCAAAGAGACGTCGGCCTTTTTTTCGTTTGGTTTCCCTTGTCCTCGCCACCTCCCAGTCGTCAGTGGTCATTCAATGCACAATTCACCCCACAAGCAGTGGCATGGGTGTGTCGTTTAGCTGTCATCTTGTTGTAACACAGCCTAAAAAAAACAAAATAAAATGTTAGTTAGTTGAAAAAGAAATACCTAGAGCCCCAACGACGATTGCGCCTTTGGGGATGGGTACCAGCATGGGTCACAGGGTAGGCCAAACCTGTGCGGATCCTATTTGATTCCCTATTAAGTCACACGCCACGGCTTAAGCCGCTCAGCGCCTTGAAAGCCACTTCCCGATGAAGCCGTGTGGCTGGCTTGGCGCGGAAAATTTATGGCTCGGCTTCAACGGCTCACGGCTTCGCGCCACGCCGTTCAACACTAACTGGGACGCACGTTGAGCACTTTGCCAGTAACCCTCACGGGGTGTTTGGTGTCGAGGTAGTCCTTGATACGCGCGGAATTTACGCGAGGTGATATGTACCAGTGTACCACCGATTATATTGATTGCGTGAGAAAATCCGAGCACGTCAAGCAAGCTATGATAACATAATTGCATGATCATTACTCCCTTTGGCACAGCTCCCGAGCCTCATACGACTGAAAGCGCCCACGAGGCAACATGACGCCGTATTGGAAGGGCGGCTCCGTAGTCTCTTGCCTCTACTAGTACACTCTATGCCCCCCCCCTGCGATATGGCTTCCATACTGAAAATCCTTCTCTACTTTCTGCGCAGATTTCGCTTTCAGAGGGTTAACACCGACCGTTGTTCAGGGTGTTGGGCATCGTTTGTGGCCTTCATTTGTCGCAGGCTGGGTCTATGGCGTTGGTGGCTTAAAAACCTTGATGGGTTTCGCAAGGCAAGACCCGCTGAACCTTCCTTTCCTTGCGTAGGGACGAGGAGCTACTCAGTGCTGGGAAGTTCAACCAAGATCAACGAACACGTCGTGGCTGCCAGCACTGTCCCACTTACAACATCGGCGAGTCTCACGAATCTCCATGACCGTGCTCCGAGGCAAACGACAACGGCAACTCCATCAGGCGCCATTACCCCCCCAACACTAGCCACTGGCAACCTCACCCTAGGTCATCTGCCGTCTACCTATGATGCAACGCGTCCCGGGAATCGTAGCTCTGCGGGTTTGAGCGTACACAGCTGCGCCAGTGATAGGCTCTCTATTATTACATCGTTACGAGAATCGTTACGTTTCCCAGCCGGTCAGCCGTCACAACTCCCCAGGGCTACTCATAGCCAATTCGGACTTGGTCCGACGCAATCGCGGTCAAACGTGCGCCCGAGCAGGTCACCTTCCCCGGCGGATCGCTCCCCACTACACCACCAGCCTCCTCGCCTCCAAATTGATGCGACGAATATACAATCTCATGTGGTTAGATTCGATCCCGCGACCAGCCCGATTCCGCCTTCGGCGTCCTATATGCATGAGCTTAGTCCCCCAACTGACGATCGTCGTTACAGGAGGCATTCTTTGTCGACTGTGGCTGTTGACACTGAGACTCCATCAATAAGATCGCTCGCACTTGGGCCTTCGAGTCCGCCACCGGTGACAAACGAGCTATTCGCCATAGAATCTCCCAGTGCCCGTTCATTTCCTGTCCCCGTCGTGGAGGACATACCCGAGGAGTCACCTCAAGTTTCTCCTACGGCCTCCTCTGGGATTTCGGGCCTCTACCTCCCTGAAGGTCGTTATGTTGCGCTGATAACCTCTGATGAAGTGCCGCGATACCGGAAGGGTATTAAGATGCAAGTAAATCCTATGGTATTGCTTTTGCATCCTTACATCTGTTGGCAGACCGCGTGAAGAGACAACCTACACAATCGAACCCATAACAATCGAATTCCCCTAGTATGTTTAAGCTTGAAAGAATCCTCTGAGATCTAATAGAGATTTCTTTAGCATCCAGGAACAAAGCGTTCTTGAGCAAGGAGTACTCACGCAAGACTATAGTCCTTGGAAAGCGGCCACTCATCCGGGTGGTGCACTTTATTTCTTTGATAGCGAGAGGGTGCGTGCGTTAATGAGCTTTGAAATGCCCACTTCCAACTAATGTGGAATTGAAGAGATTATTTACTGACACAGACATGCACGACCCCTTGTTAAGGGACGAAATTGAAGATTTCTATCTATACCTGCAGAAATTTTTGCGTGTCGACCATGTGAAACTCCCGTCGAACGACTGTGACCTAGTTTTAGACATTATGCCCGTCGACAATGAGATACAATGGGCTTATTACTATGCGTGCCACGAGAAACGGTGCTTGTTCTGGCTTGAGCCTTACGATGCAACCCATATGTTACCTGAAACATATGGGGTCAAGTCCCCTGCCCATATCAGTGCGTTACACCTGCCATCCAGGTCGTTCGCTATCCCCACTAATTTGACTGACAGGACATCGGCTGGAGGCCTCTTTTTGGTGCGTCGGCTACCTTCTGTTGGATTGTTATCCTAATTATCGGTACTGCCTTGCTAGGAATCATTGGTCACTCTTTCCAACAGTTTTTGAAGGTCGTTGTCTGCCCCTTCCAGTCTATGATGAACTTATGGGGATGTTGACATATGGTTGCATGGGTGAGTTTGTGCTTTGTTGCTAGATCTTCATGACAAGAGATAACGTTGGTACCACAGATGCGGCGACGTCCATGTCTTCGACTGTCCCATACGATGGTGAAACAATGCATGGCTGGATTACTGTTGTACAAAAAGCAAAAGGTACACCAATATTCGGCGAGGAGAATGACCATTGACTCATAGCTCAGACGCAAATGGCGGTTTGGAGTATTACACCGCTGCGACTAGTATGTTACCGCACACACCTGACTCTGCATCTACTTATCGGGGCTTTTTCGAAGCACGTCTACTCTCCATCTTTGGTAAGTGTCCTGTCTGAAAGTGATCACAGGAGGTACTCATTTGTTAACCCTCGCCTGTTTAGCACATTGGAGGTTTATATACTTCCATGGACAGAAGCACGCAAGGCTAATCAAGCACGAGACGGTGTTCGACAAACCGAAACGTGAAAGGACATTACTAATCACGTTGTTGTCACCGCTGCTTTTCTTTGAGCCTGAAGTTCACCTGCGAGATTTGGAGATATTGTATACCGATGAATTCGTTAACGAGACAGTTTGGAAGACGTTCATGACCAAGCTATTAAAGGAGTGGAAAGGAATAATCCTCTGGGTATTGTAAATTCGCATTAACCAGATTTTCTTATACTCACGTGATCGTTCAGTCCACCGTGATGCTGACTGTTAATGTGGGCTTTCTCGCCATCCCAGGCGTGGTGATTTCCAATCTCAGCGGGACCCCTATCACGAGCGCAAGCGGAGTGGTTATTTTCTCATCTTCTTCCCAGATTGCCAGTTCTCTGTCAATACAAGCTAGCGTAGGAAGCATTTTGATTGGTCTGCTCTTGCATCGTCACAATCACGTCAAACAGAAGCAAAAACCAACGGACGCCGTAAGTGAATAACCACGCTCGACATATTTACTCCCCAAGTAAACCGGCTTTAGTCATATCTATATCAGCACAGTCACAAACGTTTCGGTTGTGAACCGATAGCGATTGCTTTTAGTCTCCCGTGGGCATTGCTTATGTGGTCGTACGTCGTTCCTAACCTTCCAAGATGCTCTTTTGTGCTCATATTCACGGAATCCACCCCCAACCTCCCCGGGCGATGAACAGGATGGTGGTGTTCTTCATTGCGCTGATGTTATTCTGCTTCACTATATCAAATCTACCGACACGTATCTTCGCCGGTGTATCGTCTGTTGTGATGTCTCTGCTAGTCGTGGGGTGCATTTGGAATTTTTGGAGATCCAGCGATGACGGGGAACTATGGCGAGACAGCCTTACAGCATTGAAGGGCTTACTGGTACCCTTTACACAACTTAAACAGCTTGCGTCCAGTCCCCTCGCATTCCCTTTTACACGTCCCACTCGTGCCACTCCACAAGATCTGGTCAGGAGGATGCACACGATGTGTTCTCGCCAAGATGGAATTGCGGTTTAAGGCTGCATGTATTGGTGATATATCTAGTTGAATGAATTGTACGCTGTGACATGTATTCCAGATTGCTATTGTGTATGTAGTGCATCAATAATGTTGTATTTCGGTGGGCAAGGCACTTCAAGGTTGTGAGGACGGCTGGGAAGCTGCATCGGGCTGGAGCGATGCCGAGCGCGTCAAGCTACTGACAATATAATTGCATGATTACAAGTTCAGGTATGGTGTGGGAAAACAAAAACTCAGTCTGCTTGTTGGCCCGAGTACGACAGGACAGCCATCCATTTCGGAATATCCTTCAAAGAACGTCGTAATCGATGCCAGATTTTGTGAAAACAACGCTACAGATTCACCCTTCTAGAGCTGATCATTGAGCGGGTTCCCAGTTCAATAAGCGCTCAATGGTTAACCGGTTAACGATCTGCCGCGTCTTCCGGGCTGTACATCCTTATTCTCTGTACTTGACAAACCAGGCCAGCACCGGATAATGCAGAGCCTTCACAAATCAAGAAAAGAATACTCTCGCCTGTTTGTCATACTGGGACGAACAAACGATCTGCAGATCATCGTACAAATTGCGTGTCAAGTAGCCTAATATGCCCATCACAACCACAGGTGTCCATCTGCGGGGTAATGACGTGTATTCATTGGAGAGAACAATAATAGTTCACGATCCGTGTGATACTTGCGCATTCGTCTCCTGTAGGCTATAGCAGCGATGCCAGGCCTTTTGGCTGTGTCGCAACCGGTTCCTTGCCCCTTGGTGCCACGCCCCAGGAGGCACCATGCCTACTCGCAGGTACTAGTACCCATCACTGTGCTATCCCCCTCATCCCCAAATCACATTCCTGCTGGTACCGTAAGACCCCCGAATGTCTTGCCAACTGTACTAACATCACCATCTTACTACTCGGTGCGGACTCTTTCTCAACGGATGAAAAGACATGCACTTCGATCGAGTCGGGTAGAGAACATCATGATAGCAGGGCGACACCTGCCATTATTTCCGATGTTGATGGAAGTTTATAGAACCATTTGTTCCCTTCAGGTCTCCTTAATGCACGACATATATACCCGTATGTACAGAAGGTGGTATTTAAGTAGATTGCAGTATATCCAAGATCGTCACCAGCTAATTAACCTTACACGGCGCGGGATGTATAACACAACATGAATAATATCTAGCACCAGTCTATATAGCGGCGACTCCTTGCGGTCCCATAACCTCCAATCGCGTTGTACGAAATTCAAATTACCGCGGATAGCCCTCCATTGCAGCAGAGCCTCTTCAGCTGACGGCCGACTAGCTGGGTCAAGCTGCATCATAGACTCGATCAAGGGCTGAAGGAAGTGTAGATTGGAATAATTCTGGGTATGGAGTTAGGCGACGATTTCATCCAGAGGGATTGGAGCTTACATGGCAAAACTCCAGAAGAAAAACATTCCCGATCGTGAATATATCAACCTTGAATGGGTCGTATGGCACCTCATTCGATAGCTCGGGAACATCTTGATCACGTCCTGCGAGGCCAAGGACCTGGTGGGGCTGTGATTCCTCCACAGGGAAATACGACGAAATGCCATAATCAATAAAGTAATACTTGACACTTGCATGCCTTCGAGGAATGAAAGGAGCAGGGGTTGAGACATCGTCAAGAAGAAGATCCCTCACGGGGTGAAATCCGCGTGGGAACATGTGGGTTGCGTCCATCATGATGTTTTTGAGAGAACAGTCTCTGATTCACAAAATAGCATTAACGGACTACATCATGAAGGTGGCGAAAGACGAACCGATGTGCGACACCATGTGAATGCATGAAGACGAGACCCTGGACAACGATTGAGTAGCGATACACCATTGAGCAGCTTTTGCCGAAGAGAACATTAACATACCTCGAGGAGTTGATCGGCAAATTCCACCACTTCCCCAACAGTCTCAAAAGGGGGGCTATCTGCCAGCCGCAGGAACGGCATAACGATGTACGAGATAGACTTGTCGACGTAGTCCACGAAAGTATCGAGAATAGGAACGGAGTGATTTGTGGGGTCATCCATGGCACAGAGTTTTAAGGCTATACGCGACTCCAGGTCACCTGTATTGACTTCCTTGATGTATACTAGCTTGCCATCTGATATACGGGTTGCATCGACGAGGAGGGGACGAAGCTAGTAGACAGACATATGAGAAGATGCATATGACTATTTCTTTCAGCTCACAGGAAGTCGTGCAGAGTCCTCAAAATACAAACGAGGCTTCCCTGACGATAACCAGGACGGGGCCCATCCTGGACGAAGCCGTGGGCGAAGCAGATAGCCCTTGGACTCCAGAAACGGCTGACGGTCTCTCCACTTGACTTCGTGAGAGGATAAACGCTCTGAGATTGGAGTAGAGGACTGGGGAATATCTTGAGGGATTTGTATCTGACTGGAGGTTGTCGCCATTGAACGTGCGAGTGGCCTAAGAATCTTCTAGGAGGGTGCAATTAAAGCACATCGCCTTCGTCCTTGAGAACAATGCGTGGGAATACTAAGCGGAGCGGAGATCGCGCTTGTTCAAACTCGGATCGTTGTTAACCGTCCCCCACTGGCCCGTGTACAACACAATGCGTCGGTTATTGTTGACTTGACATTGCTACAGACATTGAGATCATTTAGAGTTTGAGGGCCTCTTATTGTCAGGAAGGCAATAGTTCACGCAACCTACCGTTTCAACCTTTGATATCGCTTCGATTTTGGTTAACCGTTTGGCACAAGCTGGCTACCTTTCGCAGTGGGACTTTTCCTGGCCCACCCGCGAGCTCATTGATTGGCATACCCGATGGTGGGCAAGGTACAGCAACTTGAAGCCTCTGAGCCAAACTTACGAGCCTCTGACTTGTACTTGAGCCGTATCATACTACGTATGACATATACTGTACAACAACAAAAAATATGAATCTACAAATAATTCTTGCCCAATTTGGACAGTGTTTTGTATGCACCGCACCGCTAACGATCCAACTTGCCCAGCTGCCCTGGGTATATCAATGTTCATAGATTCGAAAACCATCGCTATCCCCACCCGCATAAAGCCTGGCGCTTTCTACGGCTTTCAATACCATTTCCCCAAATTTCAGCCTTCTTTTCCTTCTTTCTGCGAACCATAAAACTATTTTTCTCTAGCATCTCCAGTTCTTTCCTTACCTCCAACGAATCTCCTTAATCCAACAAACAAGCCGACCGAATATCGTACAAGCATCTCACAATGGCAATGTCCCCCGACTGGACTACATTAATAGGGAATATGTCGAATGCCTCGGGTATTACGGGAGTCTCTGGTGTTGTGATTTGTACCGCAGCGTATCGAGCTATGGGTCCGCAGCAAACCCCTCTCCAAGGAATCTTGGACAAACTGCACCAGATCAAGGACAAGCTCGCTGCGGTTCCAGCTGATCGGCGGCTGCGAATTGAGGCTGCTGCTGCCAGAAACCGGTGCAGAAGTCTCACAACCATTGAGGAGGAATTTCTAGAGTATGTCCTATCCATTGTCCGACTCTATCTCTACTCTCCTTAATCCTGAATTCACTCCGTGGCTAGTCTGTGGGATGCACACAGCGCATTGAGCATTAAGTATGAAGAGTCTTCGTATCTCTACCGCCGCCTCCCGTGGACAGAACTAAAGGGGAGGATCGCTAACCTTGAGTCTGAGATTAAAGCACTTCTAAAGGAAACTTGGGTAAGCCCTATCCAGCCTCACTCTCCGGTCCAAACCTCATTGTACCTCAGTCGACGACTCAAGTCCGCAGCTTTGACGATGATATTGAACCTATTCCCGAGGATGAAAGGAGCGACATCCCAATGCATAGCCTGCCCGCTGGTTTGGGCACCGAAGCGGTCTGATGCAGATGATGCGTCGTGTAACATCCTGCTTTGCTTGATACTTATCACCCAGCCGCCGCTGTATGAAGGGGAGGGGTATCGGACTTTAAGATTATTATTTTAGAAATATCATAACGATTCATGTATGGTGGACATGATCTCGGTGGCGGCCATCCTAGTTGTGTTAACCTTCCTATTAGTTATGAACGAAACGACGGGTTGGATAGACTGTAGTATCTCCATTGGCCGGATGGCAGTGATGCAGGACGCTCCACACTCGACTGTAACCACCCCTTGTAACATGGGGAATCCCTAAGCCCAGGGCCTAGGGCCCAAATAGTATTCACGAAGAGTTCTGCTGAAAAGGAAATTTTGATATCGAGAGGATGTAGAGTGTGAGAAAAAAAAATCCCTTAGTCGCAGATATCCCCCCCCAGCCTTGACTTGAGTCTGGGCAATAAGGATGGACGTGAGAATTTACGTGAACGTGGCAAAACCAGCGCCCGAGGAACCCCTCCCCGCTGACAACCGTGACGGCTAATTCCACGTGGTTGGTGATAGCAGGGTTTTTGTCTCGCAGCTTCTCCCAACGTCATGTATGAGAAATTTCTGCGTCCCCTTTGCTACCAAACGACACTACGAGCACAGCCAGCATAACCAAGTGCCCAGGAATCTGGCGTGAGAATGATACAAAGGGCTGTTCAATCGCTGACCTTTGTTGTTTCCAACCCCGACTGGGCCGCTGGTCGCGGTGGCCATAAGAGCGCCTGTTCGGCTAGCGATCGTCGTTCAATTGTATTCTTTCTGGCACACCTCTCATTGTCTTTGTTGGCATCTACAACCGTAGCGCTACAGCTATGTTAAGCTACATGCAACGTCAACTATTCATCACAACGCCACCTATTCCGAGAACCAATGCAAGTCTATCCTCCTTCAAGGCCTTCCCACGAGCAAGACGTCCTCAATGGTGGCAGAGTGCGGCCCATTAATTACATGTATGACGACTCAGGGCCCGAAGAGATTTCATTCCTCGAGGAAGAAGTAATTGCCCGAAGCTGGAACAAGACCGTCAGAGGGCGGTTGCAAGGATTGGAGAGGCACAAACCTTTCTGTTCCTTGTCTTTGACCGAATTGAGTTTGTTCACACGTGGACGGAAGTTCGTCGGGTCGCGACGGAATGTTATTTCTAGCGAGGCGAGGAACTTGTCCATCCCCGTGAGTAAACTCTGTGGTCTGCAGTGATAGAAGGACGATCAGCTTTGCTGATTGTTCAAGGACAAAAGGGAGCATACGGAGTTGCGGTGGCAAGTAATTTTGAAGTTCAGATCCACGGAAATACTTCAGGATCTCCTGCCAATCTGGCGGGTCCTACCAGCATAAATAAAGGTTAGAAGACGGCAACTGCGACAAGAGTTAGAGCGTACATCATAACGGCCAAGGTTCGGTTTAAGCTTCCCCGCTAGAATTTTGAGGGCTGTACTCTTCCCGATGCCGTTTGTCCCCACTAGACCGAGGACCTGACCTGGTCGGGGAGTAGGGAGACGATGGAGCTTGAAGGAATTAGCTGTGTATCGATGGGTGACGGCGGATTCTAGATTTGTAGGAAGATTGATGATTGCGATTGCCTCGAATGGGCACCTAGATGTTATATGTTAGTAGATCGCAAGGAAGCCTGGCACCGCACGCACTTTTTTACACAAATATCACAGCCGATGCAAAGGAACTCGGAGATGAAAGCGATTTTATCTGAGGGCTTCACCTCGATACAGAGTCTCCCTGCCCACGACAATTAACATCTTCAACCAACCACATATCTTCAGCGAATACTGACCCATTTTTACCACAGGACATGACTGTCAGAGCTGATTAGATATCATATGGCTAACGATGAAGGACCGCTCTAGCCACCTTTTTACCTCCTGTGCGCAACGCTTGGGTTTGCAACGGTTGTCATCTACAATGGCTATACGTGTGATCTTGTCGGACATATGTGGTAATAAAGTGCCAAAAGAGTGAAAAAAAAGGGCTGATTTGCTGTGCTGAGTTAATCGCGCCCGGGTCCGGATACTACACTATATCCGTCCGACATGTTTAGTGCGCGAGACAGAACAAGGGGTACCACGCGTCGCGATTATATTGATTGCGTGAGAAAATCCGAGCGCGTCAAGCTACTGATAACATAATAGTAATCGCATAATCGCATGATTACTGGTTCAGGCCGTCAAGCCTTCAAGCTTCAAGCTTCAGGGATGGTGTGGGCAAGAAGAGGCGTCATGGAGCATGAGATGGATGACTCAAACCAAAAACTCAGCCTGTCTGTTGGCCCAAGTACGACAGGACAGGCAACCATTTCGAATATCCTTCAAAGAATGTCGTAATCGATGCTAGAAATTGTGAAAACAACTCTACATTTCCAGGGCGTCAACAAATGGTAGCCTCAGTCCCACCGTGACAACCGGTCGCCTGTAATTCATACGTTAAGCTGTGATTGTTATTTAATATGGAAAGGTCAGAACGTGAATCGCCAGCCTGAGGTTCTAGAACTACACCGTCAAGAGAGTCGACCGTGCCAGCTTGAAGAGGCACTGATCCCTTGGCACAGCTGCCAAGGCTCATACGAGCCCAACATCACGGGGCAACACGATGCCGTATTGGAAAGGCAGCCCCGTAGCCTCCTGCCTCTACGCCCTTTGTGTTCTCCCCCTGAGATATGGCTTCCATACTGAAAATCCTTCTCGACTTTCTGCGCAGATGGCGCTTTCCAAGGCTTTACCCAGACCGTTGTTTAGGGCATTGGGCGTCGTTTGTGGTCTTCATTTGTCGCAGATTTGGTCTATGGCGTTTGTGGCTCAAAAACTTGGGTGCGTTTCGCAAAGCAAGACCCGCTGAGCCTTCCTTTCCTTGCATAGGGGCGAGGGACTACTCAGTGCTGGGAAGTTCAACCAAGATCAGCGAACACGTCGTGGCTGCCAGCACTGTCCCACTTGCTACATCAGCGAGTCTCACGAATCTCCATGACCGTGCTCCGAGGCAAACGACAACCGCAACTCCATCAGGTGCCATTACCCCCCCGACACTAGCCACTGGCAACCTCACCCTAGGTCTTCTGCCGTCTACCTACGATGCAACGCGTCCTGGCAATTGTGGCTCTGCGAATTTGGGCGTACACAGCAGCGCCAGTGATAGGCTTTCTATCTTTACATCATCACGAGAATCGTTACGTTTCCCAGTCGGTCAGCCGTCGCAACTCCCCAGGGTTACTCATTCCCAATTCGGACTTGGTCCGAAGCAATCGCGGTCAAACGTGCGCCCGTCCAGGTCACCTTCCCCGGCGGATCCCTCCCCACTACACCACCAGCCCCCTCACCTCCAAGTGGATACGACGAATATACACTCTCATGTGGTTGGAATCGATCCCGCGACCAACCCGATTCCGCCTTCGGCGTCCTATATGCATGAGCTTAGTCCCCCAACTGACAATAGATGTCACATGAGGCAGTCTTCGGGGAGTGTGGCTGTTGACACTGAGACTCCATCAACAACAGCGCTCGCATTTGGGCACTCGAGTCCGAGTCCGCCACTGGTGACAAACGGGCCATTCGCCATAGAATCTCCCGTCGTGGAGGACATACCCGAAGGGTTACCTCAACTTTCTCCTACGACCTCCTCTGTGATTTCGGACTTCTGCCTCCCTGAAGGTCGTTATGTTGCGCTGATAAACTCTGATCAAGTGCCGCGATACTCGAAGGGTATTAAGATGTAAGTAAACACTATGGTATTGCTTTTGCATCCTTACATCTGTTGGCAGACCGCGTGAAGAGACAACCTACACAATCGAACCCATAACAGTCGAATTCCCCTAGTATGTTCAAGCTTCAAAGAATCCTCTGAGATCTAATAGAGATTTCTTTAGCATTCAGGAACAGAGCGTTTATGAGCAAGAAACGCAAAACGGTAGTCCTTGGAAAGCGGCCACTCATCCGGATGGTGCACTTTATTTCTTCGATAGCGAGAGGGTACGTGCGTTAATGAGCTTTGAAAAGCCCACTTCCAACTAATGTGGAATTGAAGAGATTATTTACTGACACAGACATGCACGACCCCTTGTTAAAGGACGAAATTGAAGATTTCTATCTGTACCTGCAGAAGATTTTGCGTGTCGACCATATGAAACTCCCGTCGAACGACTGTGACCTAGTTTTAGACATTAACCCCGTCGACAATGAGATACAATGGGCTTATTACTATGCCTGCCACGAGAAGCGGTGCTTGTTCTGGCTTGAGGATTACGATGCAACCTATATGTTATCTGAAATATATGGGGTCAAGTCCCCTGCCCATATCCGTGCGTTACACATGTCATCCAGGTCGTTCGCTATCCCCACTAACTCAACGGACAGGGCATCGGCTGGAGGCCTCTTTTTGGTGCGTCGGCTACCTTTTGCTGGATTGTTACCCTAATTATCGGTACTGCCTTGCTAGGAATCATTGGTCACTCTTTCCAACAGTTTTTGAAGGTCGTTGTCTGCCACTTCTGGTCTATGATGAACTTATTGGGATGTTGTCACATGGTTGCGTGGGTGAGTTTGTGCTTTGTTGCTAGGTCTTCATGGCAAGAGATAATGTTGGTACCACAGATGCGGTGACGTCCAAGTCTTCGACTTTCCCATACGATGATGAAACAATGCATGGATTGATTACCCTTGTACAAAAAGCAAAAGGTACACCAATATCGGCAAAGAGAATGACCACTGACTCATAGCTCAGACGCAAATGGCGGTTTGGAGTATCACATCGCTGCGACTAGTATGCTACCGCACGCACCTAACTCTGCCTCTACTTATCGGGGCTTTTTCTAAGCACGTCTACTCTCCTTCTTTGGTAAGTCTCCGGTCTGAAAGTGATCACAGGAGGTACTTATTTGTTAACCCTCACATGTTTAGCACATTGGAGGTTCCTATACTTCCATGGACAGAAGCACGCCAGGCTAATCAGGCACGAGACGGTGTTCGACGAACCGAAACGTCAAAGGACATTACTAATCACGTTGTTGTCGCCGCTGCTTTTCTTTGCGCCTGAAGTTTACCTGCGAGATGTTGAGGGATGGTGGGCTGATGAAGTCATTATCGAGGCAAATTGGAAGGCGTTCATGTTGACGCTATTTGGGGAGTGGGAAGGTGTAGTCCTCCGGGTATTGCAAATTCGCTTTGACAGATTTTCTTATACTCACGTGACCGTTCAGTCCACCGTGATGCTGACTGCTAATGTGGGCTTCCTCGCCATCCCAGGCGTGGTGCTTTCCAATCTCGGCGGGTCCACTATAACGAACGCGAGCCAAGTAGTCATTTTCTCATCTTCTTCCCAGATTGCCAGTTCTCTGTCAATGCAAGCCAGCATAGGAAGCATTGTGATTGGCCTGCACTTGTACCGCTATAATCGCGCCAAACACAAGGAAGACCCAGCGGGCGCCGTAAGTGAAATAACTACGCTTGACATATGTACCCAAATAAAACTGTTTTAGTCGGTATATCTAGATGAGAACAATCACAAACGTTTCGGTCTTGAACCGATAGCGATTGCTTTTAGTCTTCCGTGGGCCTTGCTTATGTGGTCGTACGTCGTTCCTAACCTTCCAAGATGCTCTTTTGTGCTCATATTCACGGAATCCACCCCCAACCTCCCCGGGCGATGAGCAGGATGGTGATGTTCTTCATTGCGCTGTTGTTATTCTGCTTCACTATATCGAATCCACCGACACGTATCTTCGTCGGTGCATCGTCTGTCGTGATGTCTCTTCTAGTCGTGGGGTGGATCTGGTATTTTTGGAGATCCAGTGATGACGGGGAACTATGGCATCACAGCCTTACAGCATTGAAGCGCTTACTGGTACCCTTTACAAAACTTAAACAACTCGTGTCCAGTCTCCTCGCATTCCCTTTTACATGTCCCACATGTGCCACTCCACAAGATCTGGACGAGGTCAGGAGCATGCACACAATATCTTCTCGCCAAGATGGAATTTCGGTTTAAGGCTGCATGTATTGGTGATATATCTAGTTGAATGAGTTGTACGCTGTGACATGTGTTCCAGATTGCTATTATGTATGTAGTGCATCAATGATGTTGTATTTCGGTGTTCAAGGTTGGGAGGACGGCTGGGAAGTTGCACTGGGCTGGAGGGATGCTGAGCGTGTCAAGCTACTGACACTGGCAATATAATTGCATGATTATAGGTTCAGGTATGGTGTGGGAAAGAGCATGAGATGGATCACTCAAAACAAAAACTCAGTCTGCCTGTTGGCCCGAGTACGACATGACAGCCAGCCATTTCGGAATATCCTTCAAAGAACCGTGACGTCGTAATCGATGCCAGATTTTGTGAAAACAACTCTACAGATCCACCCTTCTAGAGCTGATCATTGAGCGGATTCCCAGCTCAATAAGCGCTCAATGGTTAGCTATCTGCTGCGCCTTCTTCCGGGCTGTACATCCCTACTCTCTGTACTTGACAAACCAGGCCAGCACCGGATAATGCAGAGCCTTCACAAATCAAGAAAGGAATACTCTCGCTTGCTTGTCTTACTGAGACGAACAAACGATCTGCAGATCATCGTACAATTGCGTGCCAAGTAGTACGCCCATCACAACCACAGGTGTCCATCTGCGGGGTAATGACGTGTATTCATTCGAGAGAACAATATATCACGATCTGTGTGATACTTGCGTATTCGTCCCCTGTAGGCCGTACTAGTAGCAGCGATGCCAGGCCTTTTGGCTGCGTCGCAACCGGCTCCTTGCCCCTTCATGGTGCCACGCCCACCATGCGTACCCAAATCACATTTCCGCTGGTACTGTAAGATCACCGAACGTCTTGCTAACTGTACTAACAACCATCTTACTCAGTGCAGACTCTTTGTCAACGGACGAAAAGACATGGACTTCGGATCGAGTCAGGTAGAGAACATAGCAGGGCGACACCTGCCATGCTTTCCGACGTTGATGGAGATTTATAGAACCATGTTCCCTTCAGGTCTCCTTAACGCACGACATATATACCCCGTATGTGCAGAAAGTGGTATTTAAGTAGATTGCACTATATCTAAGATCGTCACCAGCTAATTAACCTTACACGGCGCGGGATGTATAACAAAACATGGATAATATCTAGCACCAATCCATATAGCAACGGCTCCCTGCGATCCCATAACCTCCAATTGCGGCGCACGAAATTCAAATTACCGCGGATAGCTCTCCATTGCATCAGAGCCTCTTCAGCTGACGGCCGACTAGTTGGGACGCGCTGCATCATGTCCACGGCCAAGGGGCGGAGAAAGTCTAGGTTGGAATACCTCTGGACAAAAAATAGGCAACGATTTGAGCCGGAGAGGAGAGGTTTGGAACTTACATCGCAAAATCCCTGAAGGAAGACATGGCCAATCGTGAATATATCAACCTTGAACGGGTCGTATGCCACTTCATCCGAGAGCTCGGGGACATCTTGGTCACGCCCTGCCGAGCCAAGGACCAGGTGGGGCTGTGATTCCCCCACAGGAAAGTACGATGATATGCCATAATCAATAAAGTAATACTTGACACCTGCATGTCTTCGGGGAATGAAAGGAGCAGCAGTTGAGACATCATGAAGAAGGAGATCCTTCACAGGGTGAAATCCGAGTGGGAACATGTGCGTTGCGTCCATCATGATGTTTTTAAGAGAACAGTCTCTGTTTCACGAGATTGCATAAACGGTCTAAGTCACCAAGATGGCGAAAGACGAACCGATGTGCAACACCTCGTGAATGCATGAAGACGAGACCCTAGAAACAATTCATAGCGATGCATCATTGAGCAGCTTTTGCCGTAGATGACACCAACATACCTCGAGGAGTTGATCGGCAAAGTCCACCACTTCCCCGACGGTCTCAAAGGAGGGGCTATCTGACAGCCGCAGGAAGGGCATGACAATGTATGAGATTGTCTCGTCTGCACGGTCCTCGAAAGTATCCAGAATAGGAATCGAGTGATTTGTTGGGTCATCCAGGTCACTAAGTGTCAAGGCTATACGCAACTCCAGGTCACCCGTCTTGACTTCCTTGATGTAAACTAGCTTGCCGTCCGATATACGGGTTGCATCGACGCAGATGGGGCGAAACTAGTAAACAAATATGAGAATATCCACAGACTATTACTATTTTTCCAGCTCACAGGGAGTGGTGAGAAGTCCTCACAAAACCAGCGAGGCTTCCCTGACGATAACCAAGACGGTGTCCATCCAGGACGAAGCCGTGGGCGAAGCATATAGCCCTTGGACTCCAGAAACGGCTGGCGGTCTCTCCACTTGACTTCATCTGAGGATAAACGCTCTAAGAGTCGAGGACCGGACATGGAAGTATCTTCAGGGATTTGGTTTTGACTGGGTTCTATCGCCATTGAATGTGTTGTGACCCAGTGATCTTCCTATAGGATGTCGTTAAAAGCACAACACATTAGCTTCGTCCTGGAGAACAAAGCGTGGGAAGGCGGAGATCGCGCTTGTTCAAATTCGGGTCGGTGTTAATTGTCCCACCCACGGGCAGATGCACAGCACCAGCACAACATCGACTGTTGTTGACTTGACTTTAATACGGACGTTCTGATCTTTAGATTTTGAGGGTCTTTTATTGTTTTCAGTAAGGCAATTATTTACACATCCTACGGTTTCAACAATTTCAACCTTGATATCGCTTCAATTTCGGGATCACTTTCTGGCACAACTTGGTGGGCATCTTTCGCTGCGAGACCTTTATTGGTCGTCATACCCGATAGTGGGCAGGAGCCTATCGGCCGAACTTATTAATAATAGCCTCTGACTTATTCTTGAGCCGTATACACTCCAAACAACAAAAAATATGAATCCACAAAAACGATGCCCAATTTGGATAATGGTCCAGCTCAACCCGCTGCCCTGGATTCGGGCCAAGTTCAAGAGTCGTCGCTATCGCCACGTCCGTATAAGGCCTCATGGATTCTACGGGGTCTGATATTATTAACCCAGCCTTCATCCTGCTTACCTTCTGTCTGCGGACTATAAAGAATATCTCCTCTAATATCTTTCAGTTCTTTTCTTACTTCCAGCAAACATTTTCCATCCAACACACAAGCAGGCACGGGTACCCCACACATATCTCATAACTATGGCGACGTCCTCCATTCCATGGGACATGTTTTCGAATATTGCGAATGTCTCCGGCGTCACTGGTTTAAATGTTATCCAAGGCGTCCAGGTTGCTTCCTCAGTGTATAAAGCTATGGGTTCCCCCTATACCACTCTTGAAGAATCCTGGAAAAAGCTGCACCACATTAAGGACAAGCTTGATGCGGTTCCAGATAAACGACGGCAGCGAATAGAGGCTGCTGCTGCCAGAGGGGATGGCAAAAGTCTGACACAGCTCGAGACACGATTTCAATAGTATGTCCGACTCTACCTCTACCCTCATTGATTCTGAAATGACCTTGTTGCTAGTCTGTGGGATCTACACAGTGCATTGTGCAAGCAATATGCGGAGTCCTCATATGTCAAGCGCCACTTTCCTGGAACGAACCTGCGGGCATTGATTTCTAACCTCGAGGACGAGACCAACGGACTTCTAGTGGAGACTTGGGTGAGCAATATTAGGCTTTACTCTCAAATCAAGTCCTCATCGTACTTCAAGACGACGACTCAAGGTAATGTTTTTAGTAAAGCAGCTGCCTCTTATGAGGAAGAACCGGGAAGCGTCCCGAACGATAGCATGCCCGCTGGTTCGGGCCTACGGGATAGTCTACCAGCTGCTTCAGGCAGAGAATTCCCTCCCCCAGTCTGATGCAGGTGATGTGTTATGCAACATCGTAGTTTGTTTGATATATCTATCAGCCAGTGGCCGCTGTATGGAGGGGAGGGATAATTGGACTGTATTGTTATTTTAGAACTATCACAACGGTTCACGCGTAATAGAGATGCTCTGGCTTTGAACTTGCGTAGCATTGCAGGAGGCATAGTGTTCAGCGCATTTGGGCAACAGTCATGGCTCGGCAGATAATATGGCCACAGCCGCTGCCACTGGCAAGAATCAATTTACAGATTTGCGCACTGTCTTGTGTTAACCCTCCAAGTAGTTATGAACGAAATGATGGGTTGGATCGTCTTTGATACCTCCATTGGCTGGATTGCAGTGACGCAGGATGTTCCGCACTCGACTGCAACCACTTCTAGCAACATGAGGAATCCCTAAGCCCAGGGCCTGGGGCTCAAATAGTATTCACGAACGGTGCCGCCGCCCAAAAAACAATTGTCATCGAAAGGCGGTAGAGAGTGTGGATAGAAGCTGGTCAGAAAAAAAAATAGATCAGGTCAGAAATATCCCCCCCGCGCCTCAGGCCTTGCCTCGAGTCAGGCAATAGGGTTATACGTGAGAATTTACGTGAACGTGGCCAAAACCAGCGCCCAAGGAACCCTCCCCGCTGACGACCGTGACGGCTAATTCCACGTGGTTGATGATAGCAGGCTTTTTGTCTCGCAGCTTCTCCCAACGTCATGTGTGAGAAATTGCTGCGTCCCCTTTGCTGCCAAACGACACTACAAGCACAGCCAGCATAACCAAGTGCCCAGGAATCTGGCGTGAGAATTATACAAAGGGCTGTTCAATCGCTGACCTTTGTTGTTTCCAACCCCGACTGGGCCGCTGGCCGCGGTGGCCATAAGTGCGCCAGTTCGGCTAGCGATCGTCATTTAATTGTATTCTTTCTGGCACACCTCTCATTGTCTTTGTTGGCATCTACAGCCGTAGCGCTACAGCTATGTTAAGCTACATGCAACGTCAACTATTCATCACAACGCCACCTATTCCGAGAACCAATGCAAGTCTATCCTCCTTCAAGGCCTTCCCACGAGCAAGACGTCCTCAATGGTGGCAGAGTGCGGCCCATTAATTACATGTATGACGGCTCAGGGCCCGAAGAGATTTCATTCCTCGAGGAAGAAGTAATTGCCCGAAGCTGAACAAGACCGTCAGAGGGCGGTTGCAAGGATTGGAGAGGCACAAACCTTTCTGTTCCTTGTCTTTGACCGAATTGAGTTTGTTCACACGTGGACGGAAGTTCGTCGGGTCGCGACGGAATGTTATTTCTAGCGAGGCGAGGAACTTGTTCATCCCCGTGAGTAGACTTTGTGGTCTGCAGTGATAGAAGGACGATCAGCTTTGCTAATTGTTCAAGGACAAAAGGGACCATACGGCGTAGCGGTGGCAGCAACAGCAGGAGCGCCTTCGAAG